>CM076583.1:155015681-155167820 GCA_034641835.2 Pinus albicaulis | reverse complement strand
AAGTGATGGCAAATGAGATTGCAAATTAGGAAATTTAAATGACTATGTGATCTAAGCAATTAACGAAATGAACATATGAGTTATGCATATGCAACTAGACTAGATTAGCAAACGAAATGATGAATGCAAGTAATTTAGTTTGAGAAAATTAAAAGAAAAACTAAGCAAAAGAAAGTTACCCACTCAAGAAGATTTCCTCCCTCTAAATGAGTAGGTGAGATACCATGGGAAAAACTTCCCAAGCTCCCTCAAGAAAAGTCAACTCTTTATTAATGAAAGTGAGGCCCTCTTATAGAAATGAGGGGATTGGGAAGAGCTTACAATATGCGTTTTAAATTTGCTCTTTCCCAAAGTTACAAGTGTAAGATTTAAAAAAAATTTACTTGTGAGAAGTTTACAAAGTAAAGGCTTAAAGCCTTGAGGTGAATGGCGGTTACAATTCCTCAAAAGAACGAGGATTTAGAAGTAGAGGTGAAGTGATAAGGCGGAACTTGGATTTGAGGTTCCAAACGGAAGAATGTTCCTTAGCCTAAGCTTTAGCTCCCTTTCTTCAAAATTTAGATTGCTTCCAAGCACACCTATAGGCAAACAAGCAAAAGAGTTAGAATGCCAAAGAAATAGTTAGAAACTCAATGCAAGTATAAAATACACTTTATGTTACAAATTCCCTCACTAAGAACAGTTTGAAAGAGTTGATTTAGTGAGTGAGAATTAGGATTTAAACCCAACAACTTAGCCTCAAATGCTAGATAAAATAGATATGTGCACAAATGAGAGAATAAATATATGAAATTTTTTTAGAGATGGAATAGAAGCAAAAGGCTCATGAAACCCCCTTTTAGATAAATCTCTTGATGTCTTATGAGATTGTTGGCTTGAACAACTTGTGAGACCTCTGATATCCTTGGAGCTGACTTATTCGAATCGAAGAAGTCTTCACACTCCAATGGACTTGGCAACCTGTCCTTTGAACAAACAAATTTCTGCAATACCAATTGTTAGTGCAAAAGAAACTTGGTATATAGAGGCCACGTTGAGCTTGTCATTTCATCGAAAATAACAAGCTACAACAAAAGCACAAAACATACCAAGTCCAAAGGAGATCTGAGATAGCTACAAATCTCCCCTCCCTAGACAATAGTGCCTTCAGGCAAATGCAAAGAAAAACAACTAGATTGCGATAAATAACAATATCAAATGAAACAAGTATACCTCATCAACCAAAGAATGCACCACAAGAGAAGCTAGTAACCCCAAAGACTTTTCTTTATTCAGTTCAATAACAATTTCGGCATAATAACAATAAGCATAAGCTTCAAAAATCCACCCTTACAATGAGAGCCCAAGGCTCATTTAAATAGAATGATGGGAGCAAATCCCAATGAAAAAATCAAATGACAAGTGTAGCAATGGAGATAATCCCAATGTAAAACGAATTTGCACAAGTGGCATAAGAACTGTCCAAGTGGAACCAACTGCTGTAGGTGACTGTTGTGAACTGCTGTAGGTGGCTTCCAAAATGGGCAGCGTACACTTCTAACTGCCTGTGCATATTATTATGTCCACAAAACCTTCCACAAATCTGATCCTTAACTGCTGCATATTTACTACTAACCACAGCTCCAAACAAATTTGCGTATTAGCTTTTGATTTGCTGCCTCTAATCAACACGTACATGCTGTAGTAGACTGCTGTGATAAATATTTTTGCTATGTGAATACATGATCAGTGATCACAAAAACTTTAGTTAACCTCTCTTGAAATTCCATCAAAGTCTATGCTGATTTTATTTTGGAGATAAACATGAGTTAGTGGGGGACAAAGTCTGACGCATGTAGTAGTCTGTCCTCCACTAAATTCTTGGCAAAATACGTGTTGAAGGAGATGCCAAACTAGGCTACGTATGATGCTTCTTTTGACTGGTCCTTCGATTTTTTTTAAGTGGGGGACAAGTGGGAGGCAAGGTCTGTCCTATGTGGCAGCCTTGTCCCCCTTCAACTTTCTCAAATTTTTTATTTTTTTTAACCTTCACAAATGCTCTTTATACTGACTTTTACGACTGCTGAGTGGATAATTCGAAACTCTGTTGAGTTCTTGTTGACTTATGTTTGACTTGGCCCACTAATCATGGTGGATGAAGTATCGCTATGTCAAGCACCTTTGTCCCCTTTTAAACTTTTCAAACGTGCCACATATTTTGATACGTGAATTAAATTAAATCATTGAACTTTAGGCATTACGTGATTTTTTGACTTCCATTTGACTTGCCACTTGGAACTTGACTTGGATCTGCTACACTCCAGGTGCAGACCCCACATTGCCGCTACATCACCCTCACCTTCATCGTCCGCCATGTCAAATTTTGACTTATTTTGACTTTGGAAAATTTTCTCAATTTTTCCAATTATTAATTTTTTTTCATTTTTTCCACTGACATTAGGAAAATTGGCTTTTGAGGGAGTATAAGTCACTTTTGACCCTCAAAGTGGGTCCTAGGATAATGCTGGATCTTTGAGGATGAATTTCGACTGGTCACACACCCCAGACATTTCCGAAGACCACTTATTTACATCATTACATAGAAAATAATTAAAAGATCCCATTTTGCGGGAAATTTTTAATTATTAAAAAATCCTACTTAGACCTAGTCAAATTCCGCGAAATTTCAGAGATTACCTAGCATGGTAATATACATCGACTCTAGACACTAAGATGTGTTAGGGGCTCAACCTTCAAGCAGTCACCCCGGCTTTGGGGTAATGCAATGAGTGAAAAAACCTAGAAAATTATTCGCCGCTAAAAAGAAGGAATAATTAACCAAGTAAAAACATTCACAAAATTTCGCTTTTTTGTCGATCGAGTCCCAACATCCGAGGCCTGTTACATGGCTTTATTCATCATGCTAGTGACATCTATACAATATCCCCGTAGGGCTGCGAAATCTGAGGACCGAAGAAGAAAATGCTAAGAAGAAGAAGTAGAGTTTAAAAACTTTGTTGAACTGATGATATTTGATGGCACAAGTGTCTTTCGGGTTCATCCTTGGGCATGGAGTCTTCATTGCTATCAAAGCACTAAAGGTCACATGAATGAATCTAAACATATATAAATATAAGTCAACAGTAATACGATTTTATGCAAATCAGCAATGAAATTTCAATTTTTCATAAGGAACTAAACTATACATGGGAAAATACCTGGAACAAAGCTGATGATTTAATGGTGGTTCTCCTCCTGTGATGTTATGGATAGTTGAACAGTTCACCGAAACAATCAAATCCTCCCAGCCAATCCAGGAACAATCCCAGACCCAGAGGATGTCTCCTCTGCCCCCGTGCCCAGATTTCCAAGAAAAACAGACTCCCTTTCAGCACAAATCCTTTCTTATCCCAATATCACTTGGTAATCAGCCCCCGTTTTAAAAGATCCATTTCCTCCTTCGAATCAACTTCCTTATATAAATTTCTCCACCGCCTCTTCTCCATCAAGATAATATCTTCTTAAAGGAAGGTACGAATGTCATTTAAGGAGATGTGATTGTTATTAAAGAGGAGGTGTGATCTTATGGTTATCTAATCTGTTTTGGAGTATACGGCTTGAATTTAGAGTACCTTTATGATTAAGGCTTATGTTGGAATATTTAACTTAACTATGTATATATATTTTAATTAAATTAAGTTTATTTTCTATTTTTTTTATTAGTCCTTTTCATATAATGTATACTTAGTTAATATGAATATTAATCTGGAGTCATAATATTAATCTCTAACTCAGGTAATCTTGATATTAGTAGTTAAGTGTACTAGTGCGATGTGTGCGAGATAGGCAGGTGTAGCTATCAAATGCCTATACCTTACACACGCTAATATCATTGTGCATAACTCGGGAACGGGTTGTTACATGCCTTGTTCAGATTTCTAAAATCAATACAGATTCTAATATCTCCATTTTTCTTCCTGACAGGCACCATGTTTGAGACCCAACTAGAATGTCTTATAGGAAAATTAATTTTTGCCTTCAAAATTTTATTCAATTCTGTTTTGATTTGACTTTCTAGATTGGGATGAATTTTTCTTAACTTCTGTTGCACTGGTTTTACATCGGAAAGCATTGGAATTGTATGTTGAATGACGGAAGTATCATAAGTTTTCAAATCTTCATAATTCCAAGCAAAGACATTCTTGTACTTATTCAAAAGCTTGATGAAAGCAATCCTTTCCTCTGAAGTTAACTCGAGTCCTAAGTTAACATTTTGTGGTTTAGACTCAGTACCAAGATTTACTAATTCAAACTTCAAAGTAGAACTTTGAAGTTTGGCATTGGTAACCTTTTTGAATCTATCTTTAATATCATATAGATCTTCAAGTTTAACTACAGACCTAGGAATAGGATTTTCATTGTCTTTTGATGTGTTTTGAAGATCATGATCACTTTCATCAATGATTTTGTCATCATAAGATTTTTTTGAAGTCAAGAAATTTAAAATATCTTCATCATGATAGAATACTTTCCAATTGGTGACATTATCAGGTACAGAAGGTCGAAAAATTAATTCAACTGAAAACCTATCTGAACTATAATCCTTAGCTGAGAGAAGCTTGGAAGCGACATTAGCTAATAAATTAGCTGCTAAATTCTGAATTCTAGGGATAGAAGAGATGTTGAATGCTAAAAATTGAGTTGTAAGATCTTGAACAAGGGATTTATAATGTTGAAGATGGTCTGAAAGACAATGGATAGTGTTTCTTACTTGTCTGATAACAATTTCGGAATCACCATACACTTTCAGGTATTTAACATTCAACCCTATTGCTTTATAAAGCCCTTGGATCAAGGCTTCATATTCGGCAGTGCTATTCGTACACTCAAACTCTAGTCTGCATGACAGCATAGTTTTTTCTCCCTCTGGATTAACTAAAATGCATCCAGCTCCTGCATCATCGTTGGATTTTGATCCATCAAAATACAAAGACCAAAATAAAGACTTATCTACAGTTTTATTTACAGATTAATCAGAAAAATTAACGCATCTTGAAGAATAAGTTTGTAAAAAATTTTCAATTTGTGAAGTAAAAGTATTTACAAAAAAAGGTGATTCAGGTGCTGTGAAATTTCCAAGGAATGATTCAGCAGAATAACCTCCGAGAATGTTGTTATTAAAACTTAAAAGCCACTGGTTCATTTTCTTGTTCAAATTTTGTCACAGTATGCATCATGTGTTTTTCTCTCTCAACCTTGATTTGATTCGGTTTGCCTTTGTGGGGAAGCCACATGTGAGAATAATCGGTGGTGATATAACCATTAAGATTTGCAGACCAATCCCTGCTTAATATTAATCCATAAAACTCAGGAATATCTACAATTAGAATATCAATTCTCTGGACTATCCTGGGATCAGAGGCTAACCTAACAGTAACTGAATTAATTTCTCCCACAACTTGCACTTTAGTCCGATCTAATTGAACAATATGTACTGCGGATTTTTGGGGTTCAATGTTTAATTTTGAGCAGACTGAAGTAGGTATTATATTTGATGATGCTCCTGATTCTATTAAGCAGTTATGTAAATTCTTGTTGTAGATCTCATAAGTCAAGAGAAAAGGAGGTGTCTGAGAATTGGATCCTTCTCCAATAAGAACAGTATCAGTAGCATCTACTTTTTCTAGTGGCTTACCTGATCCTTTGGATGCTTTGGCAACTACACCACTTGGTAGAGGAGAAATAGGTGTTGCATTTAATTCTTTCAATAACAGCTTCTGTTGATGCTTGAGTTTGCTGAGTTCATGCAAAGAAATATTTGCTCTGGTTTTCTTCATGTCTTCAACAATGTTATAATCCATAGAATCAGACACTACCAGAGTCTTAGATGTTGTTGTAGGAGGATTAGAAGATGATGGTTGATTTTGAGTAGGCAAAGGAGAAGCTTTCTTTACAGGGGTTTTATCTTTGGTATTCAGAGTTGAACTTTTCTTCTTGGGGACTGTTTGAACAGGTTCTGCTATAGATTTACTTCTAGTACTTACTGGCAGGGCTTCTTGTTCTTTTTCACTGTCTGAGTTAGGCAAAATGAAATCCCAAATCTCGTGTAATTCAGCTATTTCTTCTTCTTCTTCTTCTTTTGATAATGGAGGTGTATCTTCTTCTTCATCTTCTTCTAGATCTGACTCTGCATTGGATATTGAATTGGGTGGTTTAGATTCAGTTTTCTGATTCCTTTTGAAGTTTCTAAAAGATCTATTGGTGGAAGTTTCTGCTACTTGTTTTCTGATTTCGACCATTTCATTGGACAAAGTCTTCAAAACTTTCTGTAAGCCTTCCATGTCATAAAGATCCCTAGGTGTTTTCTTCTTTGAATCATCCTTAAAACTAACTTTTTTGGATTTTCTTTCCTCATTAGCATTCTTTTTATCCAAAGCAATGATCCGTCATTCTACTACAATTGCTTCTTTCATATTTTCAGCTAAAGTAGGTTTAGCAGCTCTATCTACAAAAATGGCTATATTTGAAGGCAAAGCTGTTATATACCATTCACTTCGGACTTGCTCACTGGGTTTTGAGGTTGTAGGAATTTTATTCAAAAGTTTGCTAAATCGAGAATTAAAATCTTTGATGGGTTCTTTGGATTCTGCTCTCAAATTGGAGAGATCGTTAACTAGAGTTGCTATTGATCTATCATCTCCAAAGTTGGTTAAGAAATGTTCCTAGAAAATATCCCAACTTGTAATAGATCCCGATGGTAATGAAAAATACCAGGATCCTGTTGCCCCTTCTAAAGTATAAGGGAATAACCTAACCACAACATCTTCATGTTGTACTGCATTTAAATTTACAGATAACATAAAGTTATTAATGTGTTCTTCTGCTTGTATACCAAGGTCAGGACTAAATTTTGGCAGCCATTTTTCAGGATGATCTAGCAAATTATGCAAAGGAGCAGGCATTTCAACAACTCCTGGATTAGTCCATGGTCTTTGTGCCATTGTTGTGATAACGGTTGAGGGACTTGAAGAGACAACTGGTGTTTGAGTAGAGGTTGTTGGAATAACTATACTCTTCTGGGTTTGAGTTTGGGAAGTAGATGAGTGAGTTTGTGATGAAGAAATAATATCACTACCTGATTTCGACGGTGTTTTTCTGGTTTTAACTCGACTAGGTAAAGGAAATTCCTTTGGAGGAAAACCAAGTTTTTCACTTTGTGACCTAGTAAGAGGTTTTGAAGATATGAATTGTGAAGTAACACTACCTTCGATAATTCAGACTCTTCTAAAGATAATGAGAACCCTTGGAGTTTATGAACTAAAGCTTGTATTTCAGGGGACTCAGGAGGTTGATTGTCTAACAGATCTAAAGCTTTGGTAGTGGGTGTATTGATGTTCTTCTCAATTTCTTCCCTAGAGATTTGAGATGTAGAGGAAATTGAAAAAGGTGATCAAGGTGAATTGCTCTTGGAATGGCTTGTAGATTTGGATTTACTTGCCATTCATAGCTTAGGCCCTCCTTCTAGCGCCAAAAATGTTGAAGCCTCAAAAATCGTTGCTTCAAACATTGGGGGGAAACCACCCAATCCGGACCTTAGAACAGCTCCTTATCCGTTTGGGATGGTGGCTCCGACTGGATTTATAGGACCAGTTTCCTAGTAATGAAAAAGATTGACGATGGGGTGTTTGTGCAAGTGAATAATGGAACTAACTAACTGAGCTAATCTATCTAACTTAATCTATGACTTGCAAATAATTCTAAAACTAACCCGGGTATTAAATATGAATACGACTTAAAGATTGTGTCAATTAACAAATAACCATGAAAATGTATTATTTACTTAAAAGAAAGATGCAGTATCATATAATGATAACTCTATTTAAGAAATTAAACAGAGTTATAATAGCACATCGCATTCATAAATGTATATCATTTACACACACTATGAAAGATGATATCCCTCTATCTTCAAAAATAATATGATAAAGAAATATTTGAGAAACAAGTATATATAAGCGATAGCAAATTTTAATGAGAATATTAATCACATAAAGAAAATAAAACGAAATCGATAGAAATACCAGATACATTTGATATCTTCCTAATGCAATTTGATATTCTGATCCTGCGATTTACCTTGGAACAATCTTCAAGGTACAGAAATGCAACTCTCAAAAATAATTCACCATGAAATCACAGGAATCTTGCGCTCTAACTTAGAAAAATCTTCAAGGTACAGAAACGCTACTCTCAAAAATAATTCACCATGAAATCACAAGATAAGATCCTCTATAAAAATAATATAGTCAAGGAGTACAAAAATGTATTGTCCAAGCCCGAAATATTACAAATTCAGGGCCCTTTCTAAAATGCTTGAAAGGTGTTTAAATAGGAAATTCAGAAAACAAATTAACTACAACTTATGCTAGAAACAATCATCGGAGATTCGAGAATAGACTTGCGATATCCAATAAAACAGATTCATTGAATTTCTTCAATCCCCAATGTGCTAAGCTGGCAGATTTTAAGCATTTCTTTAACTTCGGTTGGATGACTCAGCCTCGAATGCAACTGACTAGTGGATGTGGCATCGGCGAGTTCTAGAATGATGAAATTGATGGCATTAGAAATGCATTTGATTGCCATCTGCTGACTGTGTGGTTTAATCAAATATTTCAATAGGAAATCCCATGTAATTTCTTGTATTTTACTGATTTTTTTATTCTGATTGACTGATTCCTGCTTCCACCTAGTATTAGTTTCTTTTACCCTTGGCAACTTTCCTGGAGTACAATCTGAAATTAAATTAGTTGCATATAGACTATCATTAACCAATTGTGTCAGATTGTTCATTATGGTTCTTGCTCTTGATGTAGCACGATCTTCTTTAACCAGTTGTGTTTCCCATTCAGCAAATAAAATCTCTTTATGTTTTTCTTCAATTCTAGGAAGATTTGCAATCTTTCCCTGTTCTGAGTCCTGCCATGAAATAAATTCTGAAAGCTTTTCATCTGCATTTTCAAATTCTATTCTTATGTTGACTGCTTCATCGATGAGAGATGATGTTATTTCACATAGAGTTTCAGCTTGTGCAATTTTTTGACACAGATCATCAGCTGTTGAGATAACAACTTACTTGTTTCCAGAGCTTCTATTTTGAATTGATCAATTTTAGGATAATCCTTGAATTTATCCAATCTCGCTTGAAATATTTTACTTTGCTCTTCTTTGGCAACCTTTTCATTTTGCAGCAATGTCTACAATTTGGATACCTCTTGAGACAACTGTTGTAGTTTATTTAAAGCTTGTTGATCAAGCTTCTTCTTTTCAATACTCAATTGTTCTTCTAATTGTTTGACTCTGAGTCTTTCTTCTTCCAACTGCTGCTCTAACTGTAATATCTTTTGTTGATCACCTGTTGTTTTTTCTTCTAATAATGTTATCTATAAGTCTTTTTGTTTTACCAATTGAGTGACTTCAGTAGCTTTATCTATAGTAGCTGCACTATAGGCACCTGCATATTGTGATAGTTTGGTAAGATCCTCTGAAGGCTTTACTTCAGTGTTCTTCCAAACAACATTCATTAATTCAACTTGTGAAGTTGCAAGTGGTCCTTGATCAATCCTCCTCCTCTTTCTTTGTTTTCTGACAACAGCCCTGTAATATTCCCAATTAGCCTTGCTAATTGGAATATTTCATTTTTGCTTTATTTTGCCGCTTTAGCTAGACATAATAAATAAAGTGAGAAATAAGAGGGGTCACCTCACTTTAGTCACCTCACTTTATAATAAAGTGTTCTTTTCTAGTAGATTGACGTTGTAACTTAAGAGAGGGGGCCTTGGGGGTCCACATGAGTATGATGGGGGAGGCATCAGGCTGACCCAAAGTAAACTGCGCAGGTCAAAGGAGAGTTAAGTTTTGGAGGGAGTTTGGCATTATAAAATGAGAGGTTCTCACCTCATTTGGATCATGCATATTTTGATATTGATATTGAGAGCTAGACTTTTGTCTGCTTCAGCACGCCGGTTGTTTAGTCGGTCTGCAGCACTGTTTAGTGCACGAGTGTCTCCGGTCGGAGATCTCACCCTTAGCCTCGGGGGACTTCGAGTGCACGCCCCTAGTAAGGTTAATTTCTGAGTTCTATCTTTCAGTTTCAGTAGCAGTTTCAGGTGGAGAGTCGGAGAGGAAGAAGCCCTCTAGTGGCTGCGCAGATCTAGCGGGAAAAACGCAGTTTCAACAGCAGGAAGGACGCAGATCAGTTTGGAGTGAGGACGCTGTTCCAGTAGGAAGAGGAAGGACGCAGATCTGAAGGCACAGTGAGAGATCCAGCCTTGGAGATTGTAGATCCGAGCAGATATTTGCAGATCTGGTTCTCAGAGGCTGCGTATCCGGAGGGTAGCACTAGATCCAATTTTTGGGAGATTGGCAGATAGATTCGAGGAGATATTTCGCATCTAGCCTAGATCCAAGAGATAACATCGATCTGGGGCCTTGAGGTCGCAGATTCGAAGACATATTGTCGCATCTCAAACATGTATCCGGAGAGATAGTAGCGTATCCAGCTTCTTTGTATGACTCGGGGATCCAAAGCAGATTCAAGAGAGGACGCAGATCCAGTCAGGGAGGACGCAGATCTGATGAGTAGGGTCTTTATGTGGGGTTCTGGCAGCATTTTTCAGTGTTTTCAGCCTTGAGGAGTTGGTAATCTCATCTGGAGGATTTGTGGGTAGATCCAGCCCTTTTGCCAGCATATTTCTTGAGCTTCTGAGCTGTTCCTGAAGGCACAGCGTTTTTGTAGGAGGAGGGTTTCTGGGGGCGATTTTCGGAGGTGGTCCATTTGCTTCACGGTTTCTGGGTTTTGTCCGGAGCAGCGAGTATAGGTGATCTGTAGATTTTCAGCTCATTCCGGCAAGGGGATCAGCCCCTAGCTTCAGTTCACTCCAGCAGCAGCAGTTTACGGCAGTTTCTTCCAGCAGCTGGGATGCAGTTTCTGTAGCAGCCATTTCCTATTTTCTGAGAGGATTCTTCACTCGCCTTGAGCAAGGATAGGTGCCCTCATTCTGATTTTCTTGTACTCCTCTCTATGTACTTTCAGATTAATAAAATGGCTCAGTTTTCTGGCATTCTATGTGTAATTGTTCCATGATCTGGTTCAGCATTGTATTTTCTATATCTGTCTGGCATATTTCTGTTTATTACTGGTTATTTCCCTTTGGGGATATTACAAGCCCTATGCTTAGGGCTGTAAAAGATATCCATAGGAGGTATGTCTTCAACTCTCAGCACAATTTTTTCAGATGGATTTTCAAAAATGAACTCAATATTCTAATTGTTCAGATTATCAACTTGAGGATTGTTTTGTTCTCCTATTTGCTGAGCAAATTGTTCATATTGTTGTAGCAAATGGGGAGTAATAATCATTTCAGCGAAATTTCCCTCTTTCTGTGAGGCCTTTTCTCTTTCAAGTTGATCATCGGGCTTATTACCTGTATCTTCTTTTTTAGACTGCACATCAAACTTTATACCTGTATTTTCCTTCTCTGACTGCACATCAAGCTTTCTACTTGTATTCTCCTTCTCTGACTACACATCAAGCTTTCTACCTGTATTCTCCTTCTCTGACTGCACATCAATTTTGCTGGTTGTCACTTCTTTCTCTGTTTTGCTGGCTGTATCTTCCTTTTTCTTTTGTTCTATTTCAATACTTTTATTTGCTGGTAAAGGAATCCTCAGCTGATCAAGGGGAACCTTAAGTAATCTCTGGCTTCTGAACTGCATAAATTTATTCATATCTTCTGCTTGAAACTTAGATTTAGCTAGATCATAAACTTGGTAAAATTTCTCAATTGAGACAAATAAATCATCAAAGTCATCAAGCTCATGCTCAAACTTAGCAATTTGGACCAAAGTTGTGAAATCAAAAGCTACTTTATTTCGATCATATTGTCTGCCTGGAATGGTTGCAAGCTTAAGATCTCGTATCTTAAGGACTTCTTTTTCAGCATGCTTAAAATCATTAAGGGTATAGGTTCCATAATGGAAAGGAAAGGTAGGCCACATCAATTTTTTGGAATTTTTTAAACACCTGGACATCCCTTTTTCTGTCAACTGGTAAGAAATCTCTTGGGCTAAAAGTTTATCAGGGACATATAGAGGTAAGACATGAGGCTCAACAATGCTTCCAAATACCCTAATATAGGTGAACTTCTATTCACCGAACCAATTTCCCATTTGGGATATGTCAAGTTTTGCCTTATCAGAGAGCCGAGGAGGGGGTTGGTTAAAAATGGTCTAGTAAATAGCTAACATGTAGCCATGGCAAATTCTGTATACATGGTTCTTCAAATGGGCTTTCCACAAATGCTTATGGTAGATGTGTATAGGGATAGGATCTTGAGGAGTCCATTTCCAACCCAGAATAGGAAATTCAAAATTAAAACACAAGGCATCTAAAATATAAGCACAGAAATGAAATGGGGGAACATTTCCAGTATGCTTATTTCTTATGCTTATTTCTTCTATAATCCAGAATCTTATTTTCTATTTTGTCGGATAAAATAACTGACCAATCCATAATAATAGAACCAACAGCGGCCTCAATCAAGGGTACCATTTGAATAGAAAACCTTGCAGAATTATCATTCCCAAAAACTCTGCACATCATGGCAGCAGCGTAGCAATACGGAGGTGCGAGAGACTCTACATAATACATACCTAAGGTCTCATGCTTATGTTTGTCTAGAGCTCGTCTCCATTCTTTAATTGGGTCTGATTCAATTTCATTGCTTGAGGTGAAATCTTCTATGAAGGCTTTGTTGTAGGTCGTTTGAGGATCTGGCAGATGGTACATTGTTTTGATGTCTTCTGCTCTAAAGGACCCAAACATCTTTCCCTCAACTGTTACGAATGTTCTATTTGTGATGGTGGTGTTGTCTATCACCCATCGTATTATGTCATAATATGGGAATACATTCGTCTGAGTTGCAATTCTATGAAGAAAAGAATTTGCAAGTTCTTTGAGAGGACTATCATCTGAATTTGATTCTTCATCTAGCACTGTCGCCTTTACTTTTATAACTGTAGGATTTTCTGCTTCAAGCAAGTTATAGACTTCTTCCCAGGAAAGCTTCCCGAGACCCTAGCACATAGTATCCGTAACTAGCTTTATCTTGGCTGGCTTTTCTTTTGGCATTGTGGTAGTGGTAGCGGTCTTTGAGGCGGCAGCAGCTCTTGATTTCTTAAGTTTCTTGGACATTTTCTTCATCTGGTATCGTTTCACTAATTCGGCGACCGAGAGGGTTTGATGTTCTACAACTCTGCAAATGAGAAAAACCTTTCAGAAGCAGGAAGAAATGGAGTTAGAAGAACAACTATGCAAAAAGATTTTATTAATTATTCCAAATTGATTAACTCCGTATTAAAATTGAATGCCTTAAAGGAAAGTCACATTCACGCATTCATAATAGAATTGATTACCATAATTCGTTTGATTTTTGAATTAATGATGCTCGTACAATCGGAGATCGGCGATATTAAAATCTTAATGTAAAAATGTCCTTTTGAAGCTTCTGATTGTGATAGGGCGATAAATGATATATGTGAAGCGCAAATAGCGATTAGTGAAGACTGATGATTCATCGCATCGGAGTTTTCGAAAGGAGAAACAAAACAACATCTCATGTTTTCCCGATTTGCGATTTGCGATAAAGTCATATCGCATCGAATATTTTCAAAGGACTTGAGTTGTACATGATCTTTGCCAAAATGCGATTGCGATGATGGTGGGGTCCATCGCATCGGATCTTTTATAAAACAAGTAGTTGTGATGTTGCTTTTTCATAATGCAATTGCGATTATGACATTGCATCGGAGTTTATCAAATCGTCCTGAATGAAATATGACTTATTCGGAATGTGATTGCGATAAGTCACATCGCATCGGAGTTTTGCAAAGAAAATATGAAAACATAACACTACCGATTTGCGATAGCGATTTACTTTATTGCATCGGACTTTTTAACATGAAAACTTTTATACTTTGTGTCGATGCGATATAAGCTTTATAGTTGATCGGGTCGGAATAAACTTAATGTTACATTTGTTTATTTGCACTTGAGATATGCAATATGCGATACATGCCTTTTAATCAATGAATCTTTTTATTGTTTTATTTTATAATGATCGGATTTCCTCAATGTTTTTTATTTCTATCTAAAAAAGAAAGGGGACCCATTTCTAAATGAAATTTATTCTGAAATTTTCAAATGGGGAGTGTTGTTGTACAGTACAACAGGTCCTTGGCGAAACAGGCACCCTCTGCTACCTCTGGCTACTGATTTCCTCTCTTGGAAATCCACCAAATCAACAACAAAATAGCTCTCTTCGATCCACTGATCGATCTGCAGATTTCTTTGGCTAGAAACCCTCTGAGATGTTGATCTCCTCCTGCTCCTTGTCACTAGTGCTTAGGCTAAATTTTGAATCTTCAGAAATTTAACCCCACCAACACCTTCTAAAGTTCTGCAGCTCTGTTTCCGGCACTTCTGAGTCAGACAGCTTCAGATCTGCATCACCATAGTTGGCCTCTGCGTGAGCAGACAATCCCAGCGTTGCCTTTACGTAGTAAGTACGTGGGCCAGTGTGGAGACAATGTAGGACTATGTCACCCTGACCTCTGCGTGGCTCTGTTCCCTCTGAAACTGCGTTGTCCCTTCGGATCTGGCTTTCTGTTGTTTTCTGCAGCAAGATTCTTCAATCTTCTACTGGTGACCCTGCTAGATCTGCAATCGCTCCGATACCATGTGAAAATTTCTGAATGTTACTTATGCAGAAATCTACTGTTAGATCTAGTTATACCTCTACTTAAGCAAGTTATTAATGCTGAAAACTTCCGATTAACATCGAAGTAAATACATAACAGACTTTCACCGATTCAAATCTAAAACAGAAAAGTACATGCACACATAGACAAAGTGACACAAGATTTTCTGGACAACTATCCCCGCAAAAATATAATGCGGGAAAACTAGTCTTCTGTCTGCTGGAGGGTTATATTATTAAGTAGTTTTTCTGAATATAGCAAATCTAGGCACCACGCTGGTTAACCCGAAAGAGAAAAATAAATATTTGCAACTAACCTGTTGTTATGAAGCCAAAACATTGACTGGTCCACACCCTCAAATGGGATTTACAAGACTCAGCCAAATTCTGGCAATAGAAACCCCAGCGTTGCCCCTGAAGCCCCTGCGTCAGTCTCTTCAGCCACTGCGTGCCTCTCCGTTGGCCTAGAGAGGGACTGTGTAACCCCAGAATGAGTGACACAGACCCTATGCTGCCGCTGAGGGTCTCTGCGTAACCCAAATGGGTCTCCTGCTGCCCAACGCTTCCCTCGGAGGGATTGTGTAGCACCTGAGTAGCTGAAGTTGCCTCTGTGATGCGCAGTTGTTGCCCTCTCTACTGCTGCTGCCTCTACTTCTCTGCGTTGCTTCTGGAAGCTGCTCTCTGCCTCTTGCTGATTCTAGGCAATGGGATCAAACCATCCCCTTTGCCTAAACTACCCCTCTCTGCAGCTAAAACACTTCTAAAAGTTCTTAGCAAACCCTACCCTAGAACTTTAGCTTAGTCTCAGTGCTTTGCCTCCGTGTGTCTCTTCCAAATGACCCCAAGCCTTTTCTTTATACTTTTCTCGTTGGGAAACCAACGGCCATGATCAGATCTTGAATCGATGGCTAAAATTAAAAGAAAGCTTGATCCGTGTGACTTCAGAAAATTCCATCACATGTTTTAATTAATTACCTTTAATAATTTAATTTTCCTAAGTTAGACTTAGGGTCCATAATTAAAATTATTAATTAATTAATTATCTCCCAAACGGGATGAAATTTCCCAAATCCCTTTCTGGGTCTTAGAGATCTCGTGTTCTCTAGTCCCTCCACAAATTTTGGGAGCTAGAGCACATCCGATGCTACGCCATCACTCAAGAAAACTCAACAGCAGGATGACTGGAGTTAGTTGGTGCGGAGGATCATGGAGAAGCATTGGGAGAGCTAAGACGTTGAAGACTTGAGCAGCGCAAAGCAAAGGCAGCAGCAGCGCAAAGGCAGTGCAGAGCAGCAGCAGCGCAGAGCTTCAGAGGGTCAACACAGATTAGCCACAGAGGGTGCTTCAGTATCGAGATGCAGCTAGACTGACTTGACTGTCAAGATTTTGGGTGATGTCCTTCAGTTGCTTAACTCTCACCAACTCAGTTGCAGTGCAGCAGTTAGCAGTGGCAGTGTTATAGGCAGCATCATGCAGCATTTGAGAGGGAGTTGCAATACAAATGAGGCAGTGGCAGTGGCAGTGTCATGGGCAGCAACGCATTGGATGAGGGGCAGCAGGCCAAGCATTAGCAGCGCAGGGGAACGATGCTTTGGATCAGAGTAATGCTTCTAGATTGAAGTGTTGCTAGAGCACTTTCCTCGCTAAGAGGGAGAGTTGATTTTTGGGTAGCATCAAATGTGCTCTAGCTCTGAAACTTTGCGGAGGGGCTAGAACACATGAGATCTCCAAGACCGAGAAATCGTTTGAAGAAATTCCACCTGAAACTTAAGTTATTCAAATAATTAATTATTTTAATGGAGACCCCAAGTCTAACTTAGGGAAATTAAATAATTAAAGTGAATTAATTTAAACATGTGGGTGAGAATGTTCTAAGTGACGAGGATCAAGTCTTCTCTAATCTGAGCAGTCAATTAGAGAATAGATCACGGTCGTTGATTCGTCAACTGAAAAAGTATTAAAGGAAGGCTTGGGGTCAGTTGGAGGTGACACACATAGTGGCAGCACTTGAGCTAAGTCAAAATTCTGGGGTGCAGTTTGCTGAGAATTTTCGAGTGAGCTTGCAGTGCAGTGAGGGGCAGTTTGGCAATGGGATTTCTGAATCCAAGGCCGAGAATACAATAGCAGAGAGGCAGATCAGCACCAGAGGAGCAGCGCAAGCCCAAGAGGGGTGACGCAGACCTAAGAGGGGTGACACAGGCCCAATCAGGCTCACTTAGAGCCAGCGCGGAGGATCATGCAAGCCCAGAGGGTTGATGCAGGCCTAGAGGAGTTGACGCAGAGCTAGAAGAGGCAGTGATGGGGTTTCAGTGGGCCAGATCGGGCTTGTATTCAACAAATCTGAAAAGGTGATGCAGCGACACTGAAGGGTGACGTCGTGACTGTGTAGGCACCTGTGGGGTTCTTCATTTTGAGCTGAATCAGCCATAATATCTGTCTCCAGAAATAGAGGCACTTCTGCTGGGATTTTCTCTGTTGGGTGAGCCACCACTGGCACCCTAGTTTGTATTCAGAAATCTGCATAGTAATAAAACCCTCAAGAGTTGTTGCACCGGTTTTTCCGCATTGGGTTTTTCCGAGGACATTTGTCCGAAAAATCTTGTGTGTCCTTTGTCGAATGTGCTTAATTCTTCAGTACTCAATCTGTATAATTGTGTAGGCTATAGTGTATTTACTTTGATGTTTTACTGAATAATTCAGAAAAAAAATAACTTGTTAAGTAAATCAAACAAGTAGGAGAAGTAAATTAGATTTACTGCAGTAGGGTTTCTGTTGAGTAGATTCTGAAATTTTCACAAGAGTTCGTCGAAGGAGGTGGATCGGCAAGCCACCAGACAATGCCTTGTTTGGGGCCAAGGACTCTCCACAGTTAGTTGGGACACAACAGTCATCGAGGAGTGGCACAGTGGTGGCATGTCCACTGGCACACAGAGAGATTCACCCCCCAGGTCTCTCAGGGGGAATTTGGAGGGGAGATCCATGCATCAGAGGGTATAGTGATGCAATAGTGGAGGTGGTGATACCGGCAAGGTGCAGACTGACGCATACTACCTCATCCTTAGACCCAGGGCATCCAGTGGGGTGTAGGAGTATGCAGCAATGAGCAGAGGGGTTGCAGAGGAGCACAGAGGTGTATGGTGGAGTGTCGTGATATGTGGGATTGCACTATGGAGTAGGAGAAATTCACACCACCTTGAGTTCCCACGTGAAATGACGGCGTCATCGACACAAGAGGGATGTTAGCTGATTCAGGATGATATGGGAGCAAGTAGTGGTATCCAGCAGTGCATTGAGGGGTGCAACCGAGAGCAGTGATGTGCCAAGGGGCATAGAGATACATGTTTGTATGCAGGGGAGCGCAGGGATGCTTGGTCATATGTGGTGATGGGTGACGCTGCCCATTGGGATTTTGGAGCATTACCTCTAAGGAGACCACTTGATAGGGACGACATGCAAGCCATTGGGTGTAGCTTACCCAGGATCGATGAGGGCATAGGTGGGCATCATTTGATGATATCCATGGGGACTCGTGCTCGTCTCACTTCCACATTGTTTGCATGCGCAGAGGAGTTTGGTGTTGACCCTTGATGCCTTCGTCGCGAGCAACAAGATGTGGGAGGCCCACTCAAGATAGTTGAATGGGACACAGAGTATCTAGAGAAGGACCTCTCAGTAGAGGCATTCAGTCAGGGCATGAGTTAACAGGTACAGTCTTAGGGAGTGTGTGGTTTGCAACAGAGGTAAACTTGTAAAGTATGTTCCACCCCTGAGTTCACACTTAGGGAAGTGATTGCGAGTGAGCTGCAGGGTGCACTTTCGACAGGACAACCCAAGGCACTATGTGAGCAAGAGGTACAGGGGATGGCAATCCTCATTGGCAGGAGGATCCCTAGGCTCTAGGCAGTGTCCGGAAACATCATCAAGAGCGAGAATACCAAATTTCGTTGTATATTCTGGTAGGAGCAGAGCAGTTTGTCATACGCAACACAGATTTTTGATGCTCAGTGCCCATCTATTGAATACATACAGGGGTCAGAGACAAGGCACAGAGGCGTCCCAACCAACGTTGCATGAAGCGGAGACGTTTTTTGGAAGCGGGGACACGAAACCGTCATTTCCCAAAAATTTAGGAAGCGAAGCGTCTCAGAAGCGTCTACCATATATATTAAAAAAACATCTCAAATACCAAATTAGTTGTAGAACACATGAAAAAATGCATATTTTTACATAAATCAAGATAGATATGGCATCCATGATTCCATTGTACATTAATGATTAATTATTCGACCATCAACCATCTAGATTCTAGCAATTACAAACATACATCAAATTTTTAAGCATATTATAAAACACGAAACATTTAGAAGACAAAATCATCAAACATTCAAGTAACTTATCTGTGAAAATTCGTATTACCCGGAATCCTACTGCAGCAACTAATGGAAAATCTTCTATTTGCTATTTTACTTAACAAATTATTTACCGTGTTCTACAAGCAAATATCGAAATCCATTCAATACAGCCTACACAACTAAACTGTGGAAGAAATATAAGTGCGGAAACAAATCTGAACACACATAGATCACACAACCATTCAACACAATTGTTTTTGGATTAATGTCCTCGAAAAAACCCAATGCGGGAAAACCAGTGCAGCGGATCTGAGGGTTTATGTTATTATGTAGTAAATTCTGAGTACAAATCTATGATTGACGACACTGTCAAATCATACAGCAAAACTGACAGAAGAGATCTCATGAGACAAATCTCACTCCTCCATGGGAAAACCGACACTGATCTGCACCAAGGTTGGATTGCCCTGCGTTGCCTCTGCGCAGTGACTGCGTCACTCTGCGGTTTCCCTTCTGCCTCTGTGCTGGTCTCACTGCTGGCTGGAAACTAAGCCTCCGAGAAATCTCTCTGGGATCTGACACTAGCCCCGTGCTGTCTCCTCAGCAGTAAAACGACTTTCCCTCTGGCTCTGCGCAGTGAATGGGTAAGCGTTGCGTCACTGGCTCTGCGTTGATGCTATGGCTCTCTCCGTCTCTGTTACTGTGAACTCTTCAGTTCAGGAAACCTTCCAGCCGGAACTACTGCCTGTCACTGCAATGAAGAATCACTTAGATATGATCTTCGTCCGAGCACTGCTTCGTCATAAGAATTCGATCTATAGATTCTCTGTGTCCACGAATCTCCTTTCCAAATGACCCTTCAAGTCCTTATAATCTTCTCGTTGAGGATTCACCGGCCCAGATTAGATCTCTAATCAACGGCTAAGATTAAATTTTGACTTGATCTGTTTATTCTAGATCATTCTCCCTCATATTCTATTAATAAACTTTAATTATTTTATTTTCCTAAGTTTTGACTTAGGGTCCCTTTAAAAATAATAAATTATTTCTATAAAATACATTCCGAGTGGAATTTCAGCAAACGCTTTCTAGGTTATTTAGAATACATGTGTCTAAGCCTCTCCACAAAATTTGAGACTTAAAGCACATTTGATGCTACCCCAAATCAACACTCCCTCTTTGCGAGGAATGTGCTCTAACAATATGCCCTACTACATACTGTTTTGACTCTAAAGCATCTCCCTCTACATTGTTGATGTTTGACACTTTGTCTATCAAACTCTACGCAAATGTTGCATATGTACTGTTGCTGACACTGCCACTGTCAGCCACTGCATCTGTACTGCAACTCCCTCTACATCTGTGTTGTTGTTGGTTTTGCCACTGCATCGCAGTTGCTTTCTGCAGCTGAAGAAGAAAGAAAACATCCAAAATTGGACAAGTATACTACATCTCGGTGATGAAGATCTGATTGTTGCTAGCCTTTACGCTGCCTCTTTGAAGCTACTGCGTTGCTGCTGCTTTGCATTGTGTCCGTCTGTGCCGCTGCAACACTACTCTGCGCTGCTCAGACTCTGGCATTGCTAACCACTACACTGTCACTTCAGCACTCCTCTACACCAACTGGCACTAGTCCATCCTGCTACTGTTGTTTTGGGCTTCCGTAGCAAGGTGATGATCTGAGAGGTGGACTCCTCAAGGATCCTACCCATCTTGTAGATCTGTAGGTCTACAACTCCAAATCATCCCACCTTCGTCCTGGAGGTGTATGAACAATCATAGTAAGCTCCTCCTCCTCTACCTTCACTACGCCGGCTGAGGATCATGTTTCTCATCCTTGTCCCTCTTCTTGAGAGGACACTGTGTGGCGTAATGCTCCATCTCGCCACACTGGAAACATTTGATCTTTGACAAATCCTTACTCCTCCTGCGCTGCTCTTGCTGCCCCTTTGATGCAAGGGCTGCATTTTCTTCCTCCTCCTTCTTGATCTTCACACCGTTGTTGTTGTCGCCCTCCAGTTGACACTTGCGTAAGTCTCTCTGCATCTCTTCTTGCTGAAGAGTTGCCCACATTAACTCCCAGTCCGACAAGTTCTCTCTGCCCAGTATGCTCGGGACAAAAACTTGGTAATCCTCGGACACTGAGTTGAGGGCCAATTTGACCATCTTTGTGGCCTTAGGAGTTTCTCCTACGGCTGCCAACTGATCTCAGTTTTCCTGAAGACTAGACAGGAATGGATCAATGCACTCTCCCTTCTGCATCTTGGTGGTCCGCATGTTCTCCTCCAAAAACATCTTTCGCTGCTCAGAAGACCCCTCATATAGCGTTGCCAACGCATCCCACATCTCCTTAGTTTTTCCATTGGCTGAGATGTGTGAAACAATGTGATCTCTCACTCCATCGAGGATCAACCGCTTGGCTTTGGCCATATTCTTCTAGAAGGCCCGTAATGGTGCTGCATCCACCGGTTCAGCCCGAGCATTATCGATAAAGTGTTTGAGGTCATGCTCATCTAGAAGGAAGGATATCCTTACCTTCCATATTACATATATGGAGGCACCCTCCAACCGGTCCTGGTCACGCAATCTGTTGGTGGCCATCTCACCCAACTATTGTCGATCTACTGCCTCTCACCCTCTGCGCAGCTAGCTTTATGTACTCCTTGAGGAATAAGCCACAAAAATTGCTGCTACTACACGAGGAATCTGAGTTTCTTGAGCAAGAAGCTCACTGTGGTCAAAAAATCCCCAAATCTGTGTTTCTCTACGCTTCTTAATGCTCTGCACCAACAATCACTGTTGCGAAGTCAACTGCGTCCCTCCAACTACAAATGTGCTTAGATCTATTACGCTACTCCCTCTGCCTCGGACAAATAGCAATCTAGAACAATCCTACCTCTCTGTCGGCTCACTTAGAGAGAGATTTTCCTTGCTAATCTGGCCCTTTTGGCTTGGATTGCGCACTTCACTGGGAAATCAATACGCTGCTTACGCAGTTCTTTGATCCACAATTGTTGCTTCAACATTGGATCTACTGGATCTGTTCTTTGTCTCACCTGCACTCAGCTTAAACAAGCTCTGATACCATGTGAAAATTCGTATTACCTGGAATCCTACTGCAGCAACTTACAGAAAATCTTCTATTTGTTATTTTACTTAACAAATTATTTACCGTGTTCTACAAGCAAATATCGAAATCCATTCACTACAGCCTACACAACTAAACTGCGGAAGAAATACAAGTGCGGAAAAAATCTGAACACACATAGATCACACAACCGTTCGACACAATTATTTTTGGACTAATGTCCCCGGAAAAACCCAATGCGAGAAAACCGGTGCAGTAAATCTGAGGGTTTATGTTATTATGCAGTAAATTCTGAGTACAAATCTATGATTGACGAGACTGTCAAATCATACAGCAAACTAACAGAAGAGATCTCATGAGACAAATGTCACTCCTCCACGAGCAAACAGGCACTGATCTGCACCAAGGCTGGAATGCCCTGTGCTGCCTCTACGTAGTGGCTGCGCCACTCTGCGGCTTCCCTTCTGCCTCTACGCTAGTCTCACTGCTAGCTGGAAACTGAGCCTCTGGAAAATCTCTTTGGGATCTGACACTGGCTCTGCGCTATCTTCTCAGCAGGAAAGGACTTTCCCTCTAGCTCTGCGCAGTGACTGCGTAAGCACTGCGTCACTGGCTTTGCGCTAATGTTGCGGCTCTCTCTGTCTATGTTGTTGTGTACTCTCCGACTCAGGAAACCTTCCAATTGGAACTACTGCCCCTCATTGCAATGAAGAATCACTTAGATCTGATCATCGTCCGAGCACTGCTCCGTCAGAAGAATTCGATCTCTAGATTCTCTGTGTCTCCACGAATGTCCTTTCCAAATGACCCTTCAAGTCCTTCTTATAATCTTCTCGTTGAGGATTCAACAGCCCAGTTTAGATCTCAAATCAACGACTAAGATTAAATTTTGACTTGATCTGTTTATTCTAGATCATTCTCACTCATATTCTATTAATACACTCTAATTATTTTTATTTCCTAAGTTTTGACTTAGGGTCCGTTTAAAAATAATTAATTATTTTTATTATTTTTATAGAATACAATCCTAGTGGAATTTCACCAAACGCTTTATGGGTTATTTAGAATACATGTGTCTAAGCCTCTCCACAAAATTTGAGACTTAGAGCACATCCGATGCTACCCCAAATCAATATTGTCTAGCAAGTGAGCAATTGTCAACATTAGTCATGTCTAAAATTCAAATAATAATGTTTACAAAATAGGCCACTTGGCCACCACCAAGACTCAAGTACACACTTAAGTAGGAAGAGTAAGACAAAAAAGTTCAAATTCACAACAAGCCTACAAGTCTAATCTATGACAAAAGTAGTAAATTGCGAATATATCCACTAATCACTCCTTCCACCACGAATAGTACATGAGCCTCCACATGGTGGCAATGAAGAAGATGGTGGCTCTAGAAGTTGTGGCACTGAAACTGATGAAGATGAAGCCCCTATTGTTAGTGTTGAAGCATGGAACCTGGGAACCAAGGGACTAGATGCGGATGGCATCTCAACTCGATCATCATCATCCTGGATAAGAGCATCCTCTAATTGCCCTAATCGCAACACTCCATCCTCCAAATTGGGCTCCTCTGGATTTCTGTCCCAAACCTTAAGGTCTTTATTAGTCTTTGCATCATCACAGTAATGGAACAACAATCGCAAGTTGTAGCAAACGTAAACCAAGCTCTCTGCCCGGTCTAAATTTAACTTGTTCCTTTTAACACTGTGGATGAAAGAATAAGAGCTCCAACACCTCTCTGCAGAAGAAGTGTTTACCACCTGTGATAGCACTTGCAATGCCAAAGTCTGTAGAAGTGGAGTAGCACCTCCATGCATGTTCCACCACTCAAGAGAAGAAAAATTCTCTCGATCTCTAATTGCATGCATGCTCCCAAATGGACCAGTGCTAAGCGTATAACTGCTCAAATGTTTCCGTACCATGGCAGCCTCCTCATCAAGGACTAATTTATCCAATGCTTTCATATAACCAAATAGAACCTCTGAATCTAGATGTGGTTTTTTCCTGCTCGCCCCCCCAGGTGCTGGGGTTGAAAGCCATGATGGATGATAGTATTTAGCTGTCGGGACATATGCTAAGGCATGCAATGAAGCGTTTAGCATATCCCATTGTTTTTCCACCTCCGCACGAATATAAGTGTACAAGGTGATATCTTTAGGCTCAACAATGTCTTTAATTTGCCCCAACATGCTATCCATTTGCTCATACACCTCCCCAATTATTGGTCGATCTGAATATGCAAACTTGATCATATAATAAATTGGTTTGGTGAATTGCAAAACACATTTAATTTGTGACCAAAAGAACATGTCAAGAATAGTGTCCTTGGCTACATTGCCACCATCTCTATCAGTGTTAATTTCCTCCCATGATTCAGAGATCACCATATTAGTTAAAGCTTGTCTCACCTTCACTAGCCGCCTAAAAGTGAGGTAATAACTTGCAAATCTTGTTTTTACAAGTTTAAGCAACTGCAACTTGGCATAAGTGCCATAAAAGTAGTTCACCCTTGTATGCTCTGTGATAAATTTAATGAGTTGCTTCCCTCTCTTGTAAATCTCATTAATCCATCCACATTTTTATGCTTCACAATATCATGCATCAAAAGGTTCAATGTGTGCACCAAGCACTCAGACCAAAATGTGTGGATGAGTACGCCTAAAGGTGAGGTAATAACTTGCAAATCTTGTTTTTACAAGTTTAAGCAATTGCAACTGCAACTTGGCATAAGTGCCATAAAAGTAGTTCACCCTTGTATGCCCTGTGATAAATTTAATGAGTTGCTTCCCTCTCTTGTAAAGCTCATTAATCCATCCACATTTTTATGCTTCACAATATCATGCATCAAAAGGTTCAAAGTATGCACCAAGCACCTAGACCAAAATATGTGTGGATGAGTACACTCAATAATTTTTCATGTTGCATTATTAGTGACCACTTCAACCACATTATTAGGAACAACATCTTTCATTGATTGCAATAGTAGATCATTTTGGGAAGTTGCACTGACAGAGGAAGAGTCATGACATGTAATAAGTATTGCACCACTATCAAAAACACCAGGAACATTTAGCAAAAGTTGGTTTCTAACATTTGTCGGATGTCCATCCATCTGATACAATGGATACCACACAATCCACCCACTCATTTGTAAAACATGCCAAAGCTCCGTGAACCTTTGCTTTTTCTCTTTCTAATAACATTGTTTTAGCATTCTCATAGTTGGGTCTCTTGTATCCTTTTGAGGCTTCACTGATGGCCTTAACCATATCATGCCAATAAGGAGAGTGAAGTGTGAAAATTTTTGAACCTAACAACCAGAAATCCTACTACAGTTAACTGATTTTCATTTCCTACTTGTGTTCTTCAATTAACAAGTTATTTACAGAATTATTCAATAAACATTAATGCAAATACACTGCAATCTTCACCAATATACGGATCAAGTACTGAAAAATAAGATGAGACAATCACACAAAGGACACACTTATTTTTGGACTAAATGTCCCCGGAAAAACCCAATGCGGGAAAACCGGTGCAGCAAATATGAGGATTTTATTATTAAGCAGATTTTTTAATACAACTAGGGCGCCAAATCCGGCTCACCCAACAGAGAAAAAATCTCGACAGAAGTACCTCAATCCGGAGACAAATATTTTGGTTGATTAAGCAACAGAATGATCAAACCACACAGGTGACTGCGTCGTCCTGTTATCACTCTCCCCAACTTCCCAAGGCTGACAGTAGGATTGGAGAAAGGTAACCACATACCAAACTTTAGGTCAGGTAGCTAGCCATACCCAGACCAAAGAGGGCTCTTCTGGATGACTTAAAACAGGAAAACAAACCTCCTTCCAAACTATTGGTTTGTCTATGTGTTGAAACCGATCACCTTCATCAATGAATGTTGCAACATCGACCTTTATTAATGGCTGTAACAAACTGGCAATAGGGTTTTCAATAATATTAGGAGAAAGGGAAGTTTGTTCTTGAAAATCTGTGTTTGAAGTAGCCATATTATCAAAAGGAAAAATGTGCACATCCATAGGATCCAAGACAATCTCCTCTTCTTCAGCAGACTCTTCAATTTTTGAACCTGGAGGAAGATCATCATCTGAAAAAAGCTCTAAAACAACCTCTTCTTTTTCACTACTTTCCTGCAACTTATGATGGTCAAATTGAAGCCTAGCAACACTACTTTCCTGCAACTTATGATGGTCAAATTGAAGCCTAGCATCTTCAAAATCTGAAGGTATCTGTATCTCTCTTTTGGAAAATGGATTCAAGAGTAATTCTTCATGTGAATCTGAATTAAGGGTTTCTAAAGTAGTAGATTCATTAGATATTTGCAAAAGATTAACTTTAATGGACTCTCCAATAACTGGTACAGAAAGATGCAATTCTATGTCACATACCCCTTTAATCCTATCGTCTTGGGCTACATTCTCATGCTGCTGAAAGTAAGAATTTTCAAAAGGATTTGTAATATGATTTTCCTCGATCATTGACCCAGAAGATGAATAAACCAATGGACTATCTATTTCCTTTTCTTGTTTAATATATTTCTCATACTCCTGATCATGTAAAGGCAGACAAGGCTACAAAGCTTTGTTAACTTCATGGAATATAACTTGACTGTTAGGATGCAGATCTGTTTCATCTTCAAGCAAAGGAGTTGAAGTGTGCTATGAATGACCCTTTGTATCAAGGCAGCTAATCTCTATTATTTTCTGTTGAGAAGAATATTCATGAAGGGCCTCTATGATCTCATAATCCAGACACTCTTCATCACCAAAAGCCTCTTCAAAGTATTGAATGAAATCTTCACACGATTCACAACAAGAATGAATGGTGAGACTTTCCATAAAACTCAAATAATGTTGTGTGGAAATCTTTAAGAGAGAATAAGCTACCTGGCTTCAACCCTTCATACCATGATCTTGCTTTCCCTTCCAGGGTAGCCATAAACATTTTCACTAAGCAATCCTGGTGAAACCTAATCCCAAGCTTATGTAGATGCCATTTTATTAGATGCAGAATAGCCTCATCCTCATTTCCATCTATGAATTTGGGCAGATAAGTTTGCCAATCTATGCAAGGAATTCGATTTAGAAAACCAGGAATGTGAGCACGATTCATAGGGGCATACCTTCTAGCAGTTGAATCCATCTTGAAATCAACGAAGTCACCAAGAAGTTCTTCAAGCTACCAGTTTTTGAACAGTGGAGTCGCCATGAAAACTCTGAACCTTTGGATTCTTCGACACTGGAGTCGCCAGGTGAAAGATGCACAGCGTTTCTTGTGCCTGACTACTGTTCACCATCAGCAATTAGAGCTAATCTTTGTCGTTCTTTCCCGGAAAAAATTTAAACTTCGCTCCCCAGCAATGGCGCCAAGAATGTTATCACCCTCGCCAACTTCCCAAGGCTGACAGTAGGATTGGAGAAAGGTTACCACAGACCAAACTTTAGGTCAGGTAACTAGCCCTACCCGGACCAGAGAGGGCTCTCTCTTTGACACTTTAAGCAGTCAAATGAATGGTTAAGTATCTAATGATTTTAGGCTAGGTATGTAAGCTTAATAAATAGAATTTGTTTGATGTTTTAAATGTTGGATAGAAAAGTCAGTGAATGGACTGTATATAAGGTTTTTAGGTCTGAACTTCAAGGTGAACCTGCAAAGAATATGTAAGGCAAGATCGGTAGTTTGAAAGCATATTAATCAGTCATTGGGTATAGGATGAAAATGGAGGAGAGTTTGAATGAGCACTGAGGTGAATTCATTCAGTTTAGAAGCAAATAAATATAATATGGTGAATCTTGTCTAAAATAGAACATGCATAAACATGAATTTTGCTCTCAAACTTACAAGATAAACATATATGAAGAATAAGACATGGTATTAAGCATAAAATGATAAACATACATGAGAAATAGATGCTCCAAAGCATACAACAAGTATCTCAACACAATTCCTACAAATTTGTCTCTGATTTCATTCCACAAGCTGATTACAAGAGCTCCACTGCAATATGAGACTATCCAACCCAACAAAAGACTAAGGAGAGCCTACTTATAGAAAATATGGACTATGACACCTCATCAGGTCGAAATTTCATCCAAAATGGATCATAAATACAAAAGATGAGTCATTTCCTAGTTTCTAGGGAGGTTAGAAACAATTCCCTGAATTTTAGCTATAAACTAGGAGTGTTTATCCCTTACATTAATTACATATTCCTTCATGATAAGAAGCCAAAACCAACCCAATAACTCTAATGACAACTCATAGGACAGCATTGCCTCAAATTTGTGACCATTTCTGAGCTTGAAAAGTGTCCTGAGAAATCCAATGTTGATTTGTGACAATTTTGACAGAAGATTTTAAAAACAATTTGCAGAAGCGTAACAGAACTTTCGAGGCACTTTTGGGGCACTTTGAGAAGTCTAAATCCACTTCTAAAAGAACGATAAACTAGCCTTGTGTGTCTAGTTTTCAGAGCATCTTGAATTTTGCAAAATGGATCACGAGAAGGCCTTCAAAAATCCATTTTCCCAAGGTCACTCAAAAGCGTAACAGAGGGTCCAAAAAGGAGGCAAAAACAGGAAAAATGAGAGGTTTTTGAGCTTTTTCTCCCAAATTACAACTTGTCGTGCCATGAGGGTTCCTGATCTGTGATGTACTCATCAAAATACATCCATCCATGTAAAGAAATCACCATTTGGATGCCTCCAAAATAAAAGTAACAAAAGTCTGTTACCCTTCTGCAATGAGAAATTTCTAGAATTCTGCATAAAATCATATAAAATACCAAAATTGATCAAAAGTTCTCAAAATTGGTTCTTTGGCACCTGTGAGAGATAGGTTACATAGCTAAGGAAGTTTCAGCCAATAAGTCCAAGCTATCCTTCTCCTTGAGCTTCATTTGCGCGTCTTTAAGCCTTTTCTTCACTTGTTTCAACCTTATTTGAGAAATGGTGTCCCTGGTGCGATAATGGTTTGCCATGTGTCTTTGCAACTTGTTATCCCTTTTAGCCTTCTTCAATAGCTTCTCCAAATGCTCATTAACTCTTGATAACCAAATATCTTTGTCCTCATTGATCTCCATGGAAATAAGCTCATCAAATGTCAACTCTTCAGATTGATGAATTGACTGTCTTTCTCGCTCCAACGCCCTTTTGAGGCCTCTTGTTCTTGGTCTTCTTGTTTGTGTTTTAGCCTCCATGTCCTGCATTTGGTCAACAACAACAATTTTCTTGCCTTTACCTGTGTTTGCCTCCATGTCTGATTTGTACTTGCTTTGTAGGAGCTTATTCAATTGCAACTAAAAATTTTCCCGCTAAAGGAAAGTAATTTGGGATTAGGCAAAGGAGAAGGCCTCTTTCAATTCTGTTATTCCTTTATCTTTCTCTTTGATGATTTCTTCAACTGATCTGACCTCCTCATGCTCTGATACCTCAGCCTCCAATGGCTCTGACTCATTATGCTGATGCAAGAGAGGTTGCTCCTCTATTTCACATTGTTCAACCATGGTGCCAAATTGTTAATTTTGGGAAACTAGGTCCAAACACCATGTTGTGATGCTCAGATGACGATGCCAATAGTTTTATTGGATTCATCTTTCGGAGAGGTGCAGGGTCGATCTAAAGATCATCTTGATCGGATGAGCAGAACATGTATTTTGAATTTATTCCACCTGTGCAAGGTCGGCCTGATTTATCCCACATGCAAAAGAGATGTGTCACACACCTCCATAGATGCCTATATATTGGAGAGACTTGGAGTTCATTTTACACACACATTTGGTGCAGGCATTTTCTTCCCTCTTGGATGGTGATGGAGCAGCGTTCTTTGTTCTGCGTTTAGGGCATCTTGGTGCAGCGTCTTGCTGGAGCATTCTTAATGAGACGTCTTGGGGTTGTGTGACACATGTGGGTGGCTAACCTTATGAAGACTTTGTTGGTTAAAGCATACTGCCGATCGTTGTAACGCCACCATTCTTTATCTTTGTTTTGGCTTGTCTTCCATCGATCTATTGGTATGTTCTATCTGCATATTACTTTCATTGTGCCCTAGAAGTTTAAAGTATATTTGCATCTAAGCATAAAACATCTTCAGAATTTAACATGGTATCGGAGCTAGGAGTAGACAAAGCCTATCTAGTTGAGAATCTAGGGCAGTGAGATAAGGATTGTTTTCAGGTGACCAAGCTGCTGGAAGAAAGCCGAGTAAGAAGACCTCTATTTCAGGTATGTTGGGGTTGGTTGGTGCCCTAACCTTCAGCGTGAAAGAAGCAGCCTAGCCGTAGCTGGAAGAAGCATAGCCGCAGCTGGAATAAGCATAGTTGTAGCTAGAAGAAGACTAGCCGCGGCCAAAAGGATGAACATTGCCCTAGGAATGATGAATTCTGGAAATTAAGGTGGGTCGAGTTCAGAGCACGAGTTTTCTATGCCAAACAATTCTTTCTGAGTCACAGAGATCCCATGTGAACCGAGTTGGGCACGTTTTTTTTATTGAAGGAAGAGATCATTGTCTGCACAAAAGTTATTTCCAGTCTCTATTCAAGTGTTAAGTAACATAATATTATGCTATGCTGGAAGCTTGAACTATTAACTCAAATTTGGACAGCGTGTCTTTGAACCAAGGATTGGAGTGTCATGACATAAATATATTCCAGGTTCTTCTCATATTTCCTACGTATTGTATTCTCATGCAATAGCTCACTAAGTGCAAGTATGTACAGATGCATTCTGGGTTTAACAATTCCGCTTAAACTCAGAAAATCAACAGTCAATTGTGATGTTGGTCAAAGAAATTGTGTTTAGTCATGATGCCTGTTAGCCACCTATGAAATTTGTTATACCAAAAGGTGGCTAAATCACTTTTTGGAGCCTTCAAGGAACAAATTTTATTGCAAACAAGTGTTATCTCTTGAAGACTCTTGAAGGCCTCATGCCTCTGTCCAAAATCTTCCCTACTATGCCCATTTTACACTCTGGATTTCTGCTGATTTCATGAGGAAACTGTTACAAAATCACCTTTTTTCCCTTTCCTCACTTGAAAAACTAACCTCCATTTTGCTCCCCTTTTTCCTCCATAAAACTCCTCCATTTTTATGATTCCCCTTCTTCCATTCATGAAAATCATCTTTTACCACCCCACTGTTGGTTGGGTTGGTTGCTGAATTTTGAAATATACTTGAGTTGAAGCTTCTGATTGTAAATAGTGTTCACTGGCTCTTGAAGCTCTGCTTGTGATAGATAAGTTAGTCTGGGAAGTGTAGATGATTGCTAAATTAAAGCATTGGACTTAAAGCTGTAACTGGTTTGGAGCATCAATACAAGCTGATTTATGGGATCCTGGTCTATGTCGACGGTGATGTTATTTCTTATTGTGAATTGTTGTTTTATTTTTGTTTTCATTGTGTTCATCTTCTCTTATAAAGAACAGCATCCATAGAGTTAGGACCTACTGTATATCAGTATACTTCTCTGACTGAAAATCTTTATCTACATGTTTCCTTCCAATTTGTGTTATTTGGGAATGATTTAATTCAGTTCTAAGCATAGGAATGTTGGTGTTCCCTCGTCCTATTGCCTTAGCTAATTGTTATTCTTAAATTTTATTTTTAGTATATGTTAAGTAGAGATGAACTAAGGAAGATATGGTGTGCCCTGGTCCTAGTTTTATCCCCAAAGACTGTCTGAATGTTTCCCTTGGAATGTGTTGAAAGCTGGCTAGTTTTGAAGTACTTACCAGATCTTAGGCCATTCTTTGTTATCTTTGTGTTTGTCTTGAAAGTAACCAAGTAAAGCAGAGCTAGGAGAGGATTTGTGGTGAGCCCGGCCCGCTAGTTTCTACTCCAACAGTTGCCTTTCAAGTTTCCCTCTGTTTTTAAATGTTTTTCTATTGAAAGTGTGTCAAAGGCTGGCTAGTTTCGAAGTACTTACCAGATCCTAGATTGCTTTTATGTCTTCCTTGAGTGTTTGTCAAACGCTGGCTAGTTTCAAAGTACTTACCAGATCCTGGGCTGCTCTTTGTTCTTCATATGTTTAATTCCCTTCTTATTTGTTTTATCTCATTCCATAAATCAAACTTTAAAGAGATCCTTAGATATAGATGACTTGCCCCATGGACCACTCTTGAACCTGATTGTTTCAATTAAACCCTATTATGACTCCATAGCCCAATGGACTAAAACCTACAATTATCTATCTTCTTGGCCAAAGCTTGTTCTATTTGCTTGCAACTTCACACCTTTGAAACTCTTTGCATTTAGGACTTCCACCTCAAATAATAATCATGCTCAACCATCCAAAAACAAAACAAAACCCTCGGCCTTCATAACTAGCCTAATATCATTACTCAAGACTTCAAAGACAAATCCATCTTTGCACTTATTGGAGAGATCCCTCTCCGGATTCAGGAGGGCTAAATCATAGAATCCCAAAGTGGTTGAAACGATGTTCTCCCTGCAGTCGGACTTTTGCCAATCTTGCTGATTACAGGGTGTTAACATCTCTGGCGACTCCACTGGGGATTTTGAGTTATTGTCTTGTTGAATACATTAGATATCTCAGAAACCCCTTGATTTAATGACATTTGTCTGTTAGCTGGTTGAACCGTTAGGCATAACATCTCTGGCCAACAAACATTGTGTAGTGAGTAAAAAGCAGTCTTTTCAAGCACTACCAAGAAATGGTAATCATGATGAAGCTTGTTTGAATCAATGACAAACTAAGCAAAACCTAGGATTCTCGTAAGATTTTATCAAACCTTGAAAGATCAGCTGGCTTAGCCATAAGAGTAGACTGTCTTTGTCTCATAAACATAGCTAAGTTTTGAAACAGATCTAGCACACTCTTAACAACCAATACAACTGAAAAATAACTCAGAAAACCCAAAAATATTTCAGATTGGTATCCAATAAACATGGTAGTGGACCATAAAACCTTTTACCTCTGAAAAAGAGCTAAAAACTTCCACTTGGCGACTCCACAATCCTGAACAGACCTTAAGACTCCACTAGGAAGAACCCTTATCATTGTAATATCATTCAAACTCAGTTAGAGGACTGTAGGATTAAACTTTGTGTAAACAGATTAGTTGACCTTTTAAAGACTGTCATACCTAGTTGAACTTTTCTTGTTTATTTGGGTCTGAAAAACACAGCATAGTGGCTCCTAGAAAGATTCGCTCTAGAGCTTATCCTGACCCTGATCCACCTGAGATAGTTGATAACCCAGAAAGTATCCTTAGGAAGTCTCCTAGGATTAAATTATCAATTGTTTTCAGACCACCCTTGAAAGCTAATTCAGTTCCTGAAAACCTTTCAGCTCTACAACAATCACAAGTTGATTTAGTAAATCCCTTTAGAACTAGGTCATTTGATGATATAACTCAGCTAGATTCTGAGTCTTCACTTTCATCTCCTGAAACAAGTGAAGATCCTGGTAATAGAGAAACAACACCTCCCGATTTACATTTCCTTCACAATTTAGGTGTCTCTCATCCAAAGATCAGCTCAGCAATCTATTGCTTTTCCATCCACATCCCTTCATCCTCCATTCACTGTCCAAACCACTCCACTTCAGCCCACTTTTCATTTTGTTAATCCACCTCTTGTGAATCCACCTCCACCACATATCATGGCAGCAAGGTATGCTCCCTTAGTCCTTCCTGTACCATTAGTCAATCTTCCGCAAGACTATCAGTCCAAAATTCCATTATATGATGCTAGCAATGCTACAACTGCATCACAACATGTGGATAAGATGAATGACTACTTCAACATAAATGAAATTGATGATGATTCTGTCAAGCTTAGATTATTTGCTCAGAGTCTGGGGGGAGAAGTAAGAAAATGGTTTAAAGGCTTAACCCCCCATAGTATCAATGATCTCCAAGCCTTCTATCAAACATTCTTAAACAAATGGGAAGTAAAGAAGAATCCTCTCCAAGTCCTTTCTGATTACAAGAATCTCCATAGAAACACGGGGGAAAGTGTACAAGCTTATTGTACCAGATTCAACAGTGTATATAATGCACTTTCCCTAGATCTAAAACCTCCCCAAGGCTCAGCTCTAAACAAGTTTCCTGAAGGGTTTGACCCCGAGATGGCCTATCAGCTGAGAGAGAGGGATCCTGCAACTCTTGAAGAGATGCAAAATGGTGCTCTTGCTGTGGAAGTCAACTTGATGGAGAAGAGAGCAAGAATGAAAAATGAGAAGAGAGTGTTCTTTAGGGAGGAAAACACACCTTCTACTTCCAACTCAAAGATGGAGAGAATGATGGAGGAGATGATGAAAGAGATGCGCATAATTAAGAGAGCATAAGCAAGCCAAAACCAAAATGCTCCTCAAAATAGAAATCAAAACCAAAATCAGAATTTTAGAAGGAACCAACCTCCAAACAGACCTAGGGAAGATGATCAACAGATCACTCCTCCCTTTCATCAAAACTATGTAAGTGAGGTTGAAGAAACAGATGAAATAACAGAGGAAGATGATATCAACATGATGGGGGTAGATAATGATGACTTTGAGATTCATTATGATAGAAAACAAGGTCTATACACACATTATGATGACAAAGCAGATGATAATGAAAACTATTATCAAGACATGGAAAATGTCATCATAGAGTCTCAAAGAGAATATGACCTTAGAAGCAAAACCAGTCAACAAACTCCCAACACCAAAACCTCTGAAAAATCTTCACAAAACAGCATTGCAACCAAGCCTAAAGTTGTCAAACAGAAGGACAAAACAGTAGCTGTGAATTCTAATAAAGGTAGAGAGAAAAGCACTCAAAACAATGAAAAACAGAGTGCGGACATTAATAGTACTAACACTTCAGCTAGTACTCTTGTTAAGACCATTTTGTCAAATGTAAATAGAACAAATCAGCAAGCTGATGTTGCTGATAGACTAGCAGCTAGTAAGGCTGAGACAAGTTCTTCAAAGAACCAAATTCCTTTCAGCCTAGAGCAGGAAATTTCAAAGATCAAAATCTCTGTTCCCCTGACTGAGTTAGCTGCCCAAGATGTATATAGGACCCAAATTTTGAAGGCTTTAAATATTGAGGAGAACAATGACACAGTCAATCTTAATGATGACCAGCCAGACCTTATTTTTGGTCCAAAGATTGAAGGTATGTATCAAGAGGGACCTGTTCCTCCCTTTTATGTGAGTTTAAACGTTCATGACAAGATTTTGCATAACGCTATGCATAATTCAGGCGCCTCTCATAATTTAATGCCCAAAGCTGTCATGGAGAGCCTAGGCCTTGAAATCACCAGACCTTATAAAGATCTTTACTCCTTTGACTCAAGCAGAGTAAAATGTTTCGGATTAATCAAAGACCTCTGCGTTAACTTAGCACAGATTCCAGCCAATGCTTAGTCATGGATATTGTTGTAGCTGATGTGCCCCCAAAGTATGGAATGTTATTATCAAGATCTTGGGGGGCTAAGTTACAAGGGACTATGCAAATGGACATGACCTATGCGACTATTCTTGTTTTCAATCAGACTAGAAGACTTTACAGGGAGTCCCATATGCAATACACAGTTACTAGCCAAGACAGACCACAGAACTCTCCCCTTTATTTTGTAAACACGGGCCTGGATTCATTTATCCTTTTCAATGATGAAACTTTCAGTGAACCAGTGACCTTGTCTAATTTAATGACAGATAGAGAGGAGGAAGAAGATAACGTAGGAGTGTCAGAGCAGTTTGCTGAACCTGTGAACTCTAGCAAACAAAACACAGGTCTTGAGCTACAAATCATGTGTCCTTTGCTTTTAAACGTTGAGAGTCAAGAAAGCAGTCCTCAACCCAATAAAAAATCTGAGGAGTTAAAACCAGTTCAACAGTGTGCTGACCTCCAAGAACAATTTGATAGCACACTTATTGAAAAGCATAGTAACCCAAATGATAAACTCGAGACTAGTCCTCTATGGAGTATGCACTTCGATGGGTCTTGCACTAAAACCAACGCTGGTGCAGGTGTCTGGATATGCAACACTGAGAATAACCACACAGAAAGCCTTTCCTGTAGATTAAACTTCCAGTGTTCGAATAACATAGCAGAATATGAATCCCTTCTCTTAGGCTTACGATTGTTGAAAAAGTTAGGAGCCAAAAGAATCAATGTGTATGGGGATTCAGAGTTACTCATTAGGCAAGTCAATGGGGAGTATAACGCAAATCATCCCAGGCTTAGGGCCTACTGAAACGATGTAATGGACCTTTTAAAAACTTTCGAGGAGTCCAAACTGATTTTTGTCCCAAGAAAAAGAAATAGTGCGGCCCACAATTTAGCTTTTACAGCTAGAACATGCTTAACGCCATATGAAACCAAAGACTGCACAACTCAGATAAAATTTAGACCAGTCGTTCCTTATAACAAAAAATATTGGCAGGTGTTCGACGGAGACAAACAAATAGAAGACTTCATGCAGTTCAGAAACGAATTCAAACTACCAAGTTCAGATTCAGATTATGAAACCGACTGCCCTAGTGAAGAAAATTTTCTTGATGAAGAAGAAAGGTCTCCTAACCTTGCTAATGTAAACCTGTTATCTAGCAAACTTGAAAATGAAATAGAGATGAACGCAGAGTTAGAAACAAAGCAGTTAGAAACCCTGCACTCTAAAGATGAAAGTTTGCCAAATGGTCTGACACCTTTAGAAGAGTTGTTTGATTTTAACGATGTGGCCAGGAAGCCAAAACTGGAACCTGTAGAGACTGAAGTGGAAGAGTGCAATATAGGCAATGAACTTAAACCGAAAATGATCAAACTGTCTAAAACTTTACCAGCTCACATTAAACTCAAATACATAGAGCTGTTTAAAGAGTTTTTCTGATGTTTTTGTGTGGAGTTACGAAGATCTTAAATCCTACGACACTGAAATAATAAAACACAAAATCCCTCTCAAAGAAAACAAAAAACCATTCAAACAGAAACTGCGAATAAACCCTGTTCAGCTGCCTCTGGTTGAGAAGGAAATCAAAAAAATGTATGAAGCTGGTATTATTGTCCCTGTTAGATATTCTGAGTGGATGTCTAATCTGGTGTTAGTTAGGAAGAAAACTGGAGAGATCAGGCTTTGTATAGACTTTAGAGACTTAAACAAAGCTTCATTAAAGGACAACTACCCTTTACCTAAGATGGATTATATTTTACAAAGGGTGGTAGGGTCTAGAAGAATTTCTTTGCTTGATGGCTACTCAGGGTACAATCAGATCTTAGTTCACCCTGTTGATCAATTAAAGACAGCATTCACTACACCATGGGGCACTTTCATGTATGTGAAAATGCCCTTTGGTCTAATGAATGTTGGAGCAACTTTTCAGCGAGCCATGGACATAGCATTCTCGGAAGAACTGGGCTACTTCATCATTATATACCTTCATGATGTCACTGTGTTTTCAAAAACAAATGAAGAGCACTTAGCACATTTAAGAAGAGTTTTTGAGAAATGCAGAAAGTTTGGGATATCTTTGAACCTTAAGAAAACACTATTTGGGCTCCAAGAAGGTAAACTTCTTGGGCACATTATTTCAGAAGAGGGTATTAAGATAGATCCAAAAAGGATTGAGGCCCTATTGCAAATCTCTCATCCTCGAAACATCAAGGAGTTGCAATCTTTCATTGGAAAGATTAACTTTTTGAGAAGGTTCATCCCCAACTTGGCTGAGCTTCTTAGAAATATCACAAACATGTTGAAGAAGGAGGAAGGGGTAAAATGCACCTAAGAAGCAAAGAAGTCCTTTGAGCTGGTGAAGCAAGCATTAACCAAAACACCGGTTCTAATAAGTCCTGATTTTTCAAAAGATTTTATATTTTTTCGTTTGCATCAGAACATACCATAGTTGTTGTCCTGTTATAGAAAAATCCACAAGGAAAAGAGCAGCCTATTGCATTCTTTAGCAAGGCATTGAGGGATGCCCCTCTGAAATATAACATTATGGAGAAACAAGCTTTTGCTTTGGTTAAAGCTTTGAAAGACTTCAGAGTATACATCCTTCACTCACACATCATTACCTTTGTCCCAAATTCAGTTGTGAAAGACATTCTAACACAGGACCCAGATGATAATAGAGGTAAGTGGATTGTTGCTATTCTTGAATCTGATTTAGAGATAAAACCCACTAAACTCATCAAAGGCCAAGGTCTAGCTAGATTAATGGTTGAATCCAATTTTGAGGTTCTCGATATTAATACGATTAATGCTTTGGACGAACAAGAGGAAATCTCAACTCCCATTGTTGAAGACCATTTCATGAATTCCTCTTGGTATGCTGATATTATTTATGTTTTGCTTAATTTAAATACACCTCCTAGTTTGACAAAAACAAAGGCAAGGTTTCTAAAGTTAAAAGCTGTAAACTATTGCATTATAGATAGATGTCTTTATTGGAAAAATGCAAGTGGTGTATTGCTTAAATGTTTGCCTGAGTATGATGCAGAGAAGGTTAAGCACGAGTTCCATGAAAGAAAGTGTGGAGGTCATTAGTACTGGAAGACAACAGCTAACAAAATTTTGGAGGTTGGTTTCTATTGGCCTACTCTTTTTCTTGATATACACAAGATGATCATTGCTTGTCATAAGTGTCAACTTTTTGAAGGCAAAAGAAAACTGCTACCCCTACCTCTAAATCCAATCACTGTTGAAGCTCCTTTTCAACAATGGGGACTTGACTTCATAGGAGAATCCATCCACCATCTTCTACTCAGCATAGATGGATTCTCACTACCACAGACTATTTCACTAAGTGGATAGAAGCCATACCTTGTAGGCAAGCCAATGATTATGTTATTATAAAATTCATGGAGACTAACATTCTCTCCAGATTTGGCTGTCCTACCAAGATCATCATTGATAATGCAGCAGCATTTGGATCAAAAAAGATGGTTGAATTCTGTCACAAATACCAGATAACATTGGGGCATTCCACGGCCTATTACCCTCAAGGTAATGGACTTGCAGAATCCTCAAACAAGAGTTTAGTGAACATAATCAATAAACTATTGGAGGACAACAAAAAGTATTGGCACACAAAGCTAGTTCATGCACTTTGGGCTGACAGATTGACTTTGAAGAAATCTATTGGTATGTCACCTTTCCAGCTTGTGTATGGTACTGATGCAATTTTTCCAACCAGCCTTGGTGTACCAGTGATGAAGTTGATTCAAGAGTTGCAAACTGAAGATAATGACATGATCAAAAGAATAAATCAGACCATTCATCTTCAGCAAACCAGAGAGGAGGTTTATAACAAAGCATTGCAGAAGCAGGACAGTATTAAAAGGCTTTTTGACAGAAGAACAAAGGCCAGCAATTTCAATATTGGGGACAAAGTTTTGAAGTGGGACTCAAGGAGGGAAGACAAGGGCAAGCATGGAAAATTTGACAACTTATGGCTTGGCCCTTTCTCTATCCATTCAGCTGCTAGTAATAATGTTTATTTCTTGCAAGAGTTAAATGGAGAAAAATTGTTTGGGGGTCCTGTCAATGGCAGGATGCTTAAGCATTACTTCTCTTGATCCATGTTATATTTTGAAAGCCTTTTTATCTTTTTTTCCTCATTGTAAATACTTCACCCATCATTGCATTCACAGTTATAAACATCAAAAATACAAAAACAAAGAAAAAAAGAAAAGAGGGCAAATTGTAAAAACAAGAAAGGTACAGCCCCATACCAAAAAGAGAAATAAATCTGAAAGTGTGCAAGCTCAAATGCCACTCCTAAAGAACACACTTCTAGTTAGTCAAACAGCCTAATCTTGACTAATTAGTTTTAAATTTTCTGCTGATAGGATAGTGAATTCGATTTTCCAAACTGTTTAATCTTGGCTTATCAGTGGATTTTAGGATAGAAATTAAATGTTCAAACATGCTCAAAATCTGAACCTAAGTTTCCAAAAAAAATGACTCAAATCTGCTTCAAATTCTGAGTCAAAAAAGACGTAAATCTGGTTCCAATTAGCTCAAAATCTGAACCAGTTGACAAAGGAAAGACAGCTTAAACAAAATTATAAACAGAGCTGTAAAAAAGATGAAGGAAATGCTTTGAAATTTCAGATCCTAAGCCTTCCATTTTGTTTTAATTTTCTGCAAAACGGGATCTATGTGCAGCTTGTTATTTTGCCATAGATCAGCGACAAGTTAGACCGTTCAATCCTCACTTGTATGCTTTTAAATTTCTGTTGTAGAAATTAGAGAATAAAAATCTGTTGGACAGTTTAATCCCAACAGATAGTAGATTAGGTAGAGAATCATATGGGCTCAATTGTTTAATCTGAGTTCATGGAGAAATAAGGAGTAGAAATAGATTAGATTTCCTGCTTTCAAAAGAATAAAATGTTGTAAAAGAGTTTACTAATCCAAGTGCACTCTAATAAAGAAAAAATGTTAGATCTGTAGGATTGGGTAGGTAGAAAGCTTGTTGATGAAAGATCCATTGTTTTTATGACTGCTAACCTGATTTCAGAACAAAAGAAGATCATCCAAGGATAGAAAGGCAACCCAATGGATGAGGCACTGATCAACCTCCCAGAGAATGCAAGTCTAAAGTTCTTGATGCCTTCAAGAAGGCACCATCCCCAAGTGGAGCCACTGTTAGCCACCTGTGAAATTTGTTATACCAAAAGGTGGCTAAATCATTTTTTGGAGCCTTCAAGGAACAAATTTTATTGCAAACAAGTGTTATCTCTTAAAGACTCTTGAAGGCCTCATGCCTCTGTCCAAAATCTTCTCTACTATGCCCATTTTACACTCTGGATTTCTGCTGATTTCATGAGGAAACTGTTGCAAAATCACTTTTTTTCCCTTTCCTCACTTAAACTAACCTCCATTTTGCTCCCCTTTTTCCTCCATAAAACTCCTCTATTTTTATGATTCCCCTTCTTCCATTCATGAAAATCATCTTTTACCACCCCACCGTTGGTTGGGTTGGTTGCTGAATTTTGAAATATACTTGAGCTGAAGCTTCTGATTGTAAATAGTGTTCACTGGCTCTTGAAGCTCTGCTTGTGATAGATAAGTTAGTCTGTGAAGTGTAGATGATTGCTAAATTAAAGCATTGGACTTAAAGCTATAACTGGTTTGGAGCATCAATACAAGCTGATTTATGGAATCCTGGTCTATGTCGACGGTGATGTTATTTCTTATTGTGAATTGTTGTTTTATTTCTGTTTTCACTGTGTTCATCTTGTCTTATAAAGAAAAACAGCATAGAGTTAGGACCTACTGTATATCAGTATCCTTCTCTGACTGAAAATCTTTATCTACATGTTTCCTTCCAATTTGTGTTATTTGGGAATGATTTAATTCAGTTCTAAGCATAGGAATGTTGGCGTTCCTTCGTCCTATTGCCTTAGCTAATTGTTATTGTTAAATGTTATTTTCAGTATATGTTAAGTAGAGATGAACTAAGGAAGATATGGTGTGCCCTGGTCCTAGTTTTATCCCCAAAGACTGTCTGAATGTTTCCCTTGGAATGTGTTGAAAGCTGGCTAGTTTTGAAACACTTACCAGATCTTAGGCCATTCATGCCCATTATCTTTGTGTTTGTCTTGAAAGTAACCAAGTAAAGCAGAGCTAGGAGAGGATTTGTGGTGAGCCCGACCCACTAGTTTCTACTCCAACAGTTGTCTTTCAAGTTTTCCTCTGTTTTTAAATGTTTTTCTATTGAAAGTATATCAAAGGCTGGCTAGTTTCGAAGTACTTACCAGATCCTAGATTGCTTTTATGTCTTCCTTGAGTGTTTGTCAAAGGCTAGCTAGTTTCAAACTACTTACCAGATCCTGGGCTGCTCTTTGTTCTTCATTTGTTTAAATCTCTTCTTATTTGTTTCATTTCATTCCATAAATCAAACTTTAAAGAGATCCTTAAATATAGATGACTTGCCCTATGGACCACTCTTGAACCTGATTGTTTCAGTTAAACCCTATTATGACTTCATAGCCCAATGGACTAAAACCTGCAATTATCTATCTTCTTGGCCAAAGCTTGTTCTATTTGCTTGCAACTTCACACCTTTGAAACTCTTTGCATTTAGGACTTTCCACCTCAAAATATAATCATGCTCAACCATCCAAAAACAAAACAAAACCCTCGGCCTTCATAACTAGCCTAATATCATTACTCAAGACTTCAAAGACAAATCCATCTTTGCACTTATTGGAGAGATCCCTCTCCGGATTCAGGAGGGCTAGATCCTAGAATCCCTAAGTGGTTGAAACGATGTTCTCCCTGCAGTCGGACTTTTACCAATCTTGCTGATTACAGGGTGCTAACAATGCCCATATCTACTGTCTTGGAGAACTTTGAACTGAATTAGGATACCCATTTCTCCACATACAACCCCAACCTTCAGCATGGAGAAGCCGTGTAAGTGACAGCAGATTTGTTTTAAGGGCTGCAGGTTGCTATTCGTTGAAGGTAGTGCAGAATTAGTAAGCCCTAGACAGGGCCGCAAATCTCGCTAATTGCAGGTCCAAAACAATGTTGTTTTGGAGGGCTTGACAACGTGGAGATTAGGAGGCTGAGGAGACTTAAGGACAATGTAGTACATCTGCTACAGAAATAGCGTGGGAGAAGCTTGGGTTGTTGTAGGTACAACAGATGTGTTTAGGGCTAATCAAGGCTATCTTAAGTGTCTTAAGTAATACAAATCACATAAAGCTTTGGTCACAGTAAGAGAAATAAAGGAACAGTGCAACAAACTACAAAGTTCGTCACAAGAAAATAAACAAAGGAGCGTCTGTTTAGAGCTACACAAGAAGGTCACTATAGAAGTTTCCATATTTGTTTTATATTTTTTTATGGTTAATGTAGATTGACAGTTTGCAAGAAATAAAAGGCAACTGCTTTGTTTTGATGGCTTGAAAATAAATTGTCAAGTATTACTGCATAGCTTTTGAAATATATGCCAAGATTTTGGTCCCAAAAAAAAAAAAATAGCGTTGTTGATCCCTTTTGGATCAAGGGGCTTCATGCTGCAGAAGATAAGCTAAGAACAATTGAAGACAAGGAAAGAGCAGGACAGTGGTTGTGATTAGGCTTGAAGGTTTAAACCTGAAGATTGCATGGTTGATGATGATTCCTTGAAGATTTAAGGACCAAAAAGTTGTTGACAACAGATCCAAGAAACAACTTGAGGCTGAGTTGGTGCTCAACTAGGAGATTAGTGTCTCCTATGAGTTGGTGCAAGTTACTTGAGGATGAAAGGTCTGGCAGAATCTAGGGCCGAGTTACCTCTACCTTTCCAAAGGTTGTTATAGTGATGGCAGATCCAAGTTTATGGTCCGACTGAGGTGGCCACAAGTGGTTCAGACCCTAGTCTGAAATGGCCGCAAAAGACTTGTCCAGGGTTGAGTTTCCTGAGTAAAGTGCCACAGAGGCTAAGATCCCTGAGGTAAGGTAAGGGTGTGTAGTGGCTAAGTCTTGTGTAGATGGTTGCAGAGTCTTCTCCATGGAAGTTTGTCCTTGAAGAAGTGAGAGGATAGTAGTGTGTTGGAGCTGATATACAATGGTATACGAGCAGCTAACTATTGTGAGATTGCTAGTGGAATTGTGCCCTAAGTTCAGTTATCTTGAAGTAGCAAGGCGACTGTTAGAAGGCAGAGATATGAAGACCCTGTGAACAGTGCTTATGATGTGGCAAATCACTATTAGAGGGGCACACTGATATAGGCCTATGTTCAATGACATTGGAGGAGCATTGTCATTGATAGAAGGCAGATTGATCAGCTGATATGTGCAAGTGTTTCTGAAGCAACAGAGGACCTTGTGAGCAGCTGAGGTAGAGGCATTGGAGCAGCAGTACTCTCTGCAAGTAGAGGAGGCAAAGGAACTGCCCAGTACATCAAGGAGTAGAATCCAAAAGGGATGTAAGTGAAGTGCATCTTCAACAAGTCATTTTATTTGTTCTTGTTGTATAGGAAGGTATGGACAGTGACATATGGCAGAATCTATATGATCTTGATCTGTGATATCTTCAGAGGCATATGGAAAAATACATAATCATGAAGAAATTTGTCAGGGTTGTGCCATGGGAAGCATAGGGGACTTTTCTTCATTCCTCAACTGTCACAAAGATATCTGATACACTCTGACTTATCGATATGCTGCCTGTGAAATCCTTGAGAGAATGTTCTTATATATGTCTTCTCTCACAAGAGGAGTTGGCATTAAGAGAGAGACTACAACATTATATGCTCCTGAGCAAATAACGTTGCTGGAAGAAATAAGAGAAAACCCTCATGGCTCAGAGACATATGGCCCCAAAGGGGGACATTCCGGGAAAGCAAGAAGCCATATAAATACCAAGGGTATCTAGCTGCCATGAGTACAATATGAGCCTGGATCATTTGAAGAAGCCATAAAGCATCAAGTTTGGAAGGATGCCATACACAAAGAGTACGAGTCCATCATGAAGGATGATGTCTGGGATATGGTCTCGAGACCGGAGGACAAAGCTGTTGTCACGTCGAAATGGCTCTATAAGATCAAGCATGGATCTGATGGAAGTGCTGAAAAGCACAAGGCAAGATTCGTTTCCAATGGTTTCTCTCAAAATGAAGGCATAGTCTATGATGATATACTTGCACCTATGGTCTGATGTTCCACCATCCGATCTATTATTTCCCTTACTGCTACGCAAGGATGGAGTCTACATCAGATGGATGTGAAGATTGTTTTTCTGCATGGTTCGATATAGGAAGAGGTGTATGAGGAGCAACCTCTGGGGTTCGAAGTCCAAGATAGAGATTCTCATGCATGTAGGTTGAAGAAAGCCCTCTATGGGTTGAAGCAAGCCCCCAGGGCTTGGTACGAGAGGATAGATAGCTACTTGATGAATTTGGGCTTCACTCGAAGTAATGTTCATCCGAACCTTTACTTCAAGGTTGATAGAGTAAGCCTCTCATTCTGGTTCTCTATGTGAACGATCTCTTCCTAACAGGTGTTGACCCTCTCATTCATCAATGTAAGAGGGAAATCGCTTCCGAGTTTGAGATGAAGGACCTAGGACTGATGCATTACTTCCTAGGCCTGGAGGTCTAGTAGAGACTTGGCAAGATTTTCCTCTCTCAAGGAAAATATATTGTGATCCTACCGAGTATCGCCAACTCGTAGGGGCCCTAATGTTCTTGGGGAACATCCGTCTAGATGTATGTTGTGTAGTGAACACTTTGAGTCAACACATGGTTGATCCTCATAATATTCACTGGGTTGGTGCCAAGAAACTCTTGAGATATCTCTGGGGCACAATAGACCATGGGCTGAGATACACTGCTGGGAGCGTGAGACTTTGTGGATATACTGATGCCTATTGGGCTAGCAGTGTGGTGGATCGCAAGAGCACATCTGGATGTTGCTTCACACTTGGGTCTGCTTCGAGCAGGAAGCAGAAGTCGATAGCTTTGAGCACCGTTGAGGCCGAATACATTGCAGCGTGTATGGCCTATTGTGAAGACACTTGGTTGCGAAAGCTCTTCAGTGAGTTGTTCAAGCATGTGCTAGATGCCACCGTTATCCTTTGTGATAACCAGAGGGGGATTCATTTGTCAAAGAATCCCGTGTTCCACGATCGATGCAAGCATGTTGATGGTTGGTACCATTTTATCTGGGATACGGTACAGCGAGGCACCGTAAGGCTCGATCATATAGGAATTGATGAGTAGGTTGTGGATATTCTCACAGAGCCCTTGGGGAAGGTCAAGTTCCTATCCTTCTGTGAGAATCGTGGAATCGTGGAACGACCCTATTTGGAGGGTCCTGTTGGACGATGAGCTCTGGGAGCTCCAAGGGGGCTTTGGGGATAGCTTCTTAGTGCTATAAGCAACCACAGGGCTAGGCTTGCCGAACCTAGTTGGTGTGCTTCCACCCCACCATAATGATATTGAGTTGGTTTACCTCTCTTTGATCTGTGCCAAGTATGCATCCTACCCATGGAGTTTCGGACTCATGGGAAGTACCTCTCATTTGGCCAATGAGGTGACAAATGTGAATAGAGACCATAGCAAGACCGATGGACGCATCGGAGATTGTCGTACTCTTTATGTCTAGGATGGCACGTGTCCAACCACTTGATATGGGATCAAGTCTAGTGAGGTTTCAGACCTCCAGCGGACTTCGGGTCAGTTAAACTAACTTCAGGTTAGTATATGACTCTCTTGAGTCCAAGTGAGGTTTCGGACCTCCAACTGACCTCGGGTCAGTTAAACCAACTTCGGGTTGGTATGTGACTCATTTGAGTCCTATAGAGGTTTCGGACCTCTGAGCTAACTTTGGGTTAGCCGGCAATGATGTCTTTATGACTCACCTTTTGTTTTGAAATAAAGAAGCCAACGAAGCAAGTTACGGCGGGATGACGCACGATGTTTGGATGGCACTGGTGGATGGAGTTCTCCCTAGTTGAGAGGGAGTGTTAATTTTGGGCAACTAGGTCCAAACTCCATGTTGTGATGCTCAAATGACGAGCCCAATAGTTTTACTGGATTCCTCTTTCAGAGAGGTGCAAGGTCGATCTAAAGATCATCTTGATCGGATGAGCAGAACATGTATTTTGAATTTATTCCACATGTGCAAGGTCGGCCTGATTTATCCCACATGCATAAGAGATGTGTCACGCACCCCCACAGATGCCTATATATTGGAGAGACTTGGAATTCATTTTACACACACATTTGGTGGAGGCATTTTCTTCTCTCTTGGATGGTGATGGAGCAGCGTTCTTGGTTCTGCGTTTAGGGCATCATCTTGGTGCAGCGTCTTAGTGGAGCATTCTTAATGAGACGTCTTGGGGTTGTGTGACACATGTGGGTGGCTAACCTTATGAAGACTTTGTTGGTTGAAGCATCCTACTGATCGCCGTAACGCCACCATTCTTTATCTCTGTTTTGGCTTGTCTTCCATCGATCTATTGGTATGTTCTATCTGCATATTAATTTCATTGTTGCCTAGAAGTTTAAAGTATATTTGCATCTAAGCATAGAACATCTTCAAACTTTAACACAAATGTAAGAAAACTCTTAGCAAACTTAGGCGCAAATACTTGTATCTTCCCCCTTTCATATGTGTGAGAAAATTCCACAACCCTAGGAACATTTGAAGGTTGAATAGGCATGCTAGAAGAGCCAATCTCCATTGGTTGTGTTGATGATGTAATAGGCAAGACAGAAAGTGTTGCTGACAATCTCTGCAAGAATTTTTCCCAAGTCATGTTTATGGAAGACAAGTGATGCAACATAATGAGCTTGATTAGGCCATGATGAAAAAGACTAGTGTGATGATCTTCTCTTCTACTTTGAACCTTCTCAGCCATCTTAATCCAGCTCCTATACAAATAATGAGGTAAATCAAGTGTTTTGACTGAGGTAAAATGCATCAAAAGCCTGATGTGATACCTATACAAACTGGAGAATCTTCCTTCGCATGTGAAGTACTTCATTATGAACATCATCAGAGGAGCATACTTGTTTCTGAGGTGTCTGAAAGGAAAAAGAAATTATGGCTCCTCTCTAGCATGAGGCTTGAGGAATTGCTTGTAGTTTTCAATGTCTAGGTCCATGCCTTTGAACCACTGCTCTCCATGAGAAGGGATACCTGTAGCTAAAGCAATTAGGTCAGATGATAAGCTTATCTCCATACCTGCAAGAGTGACCTTTCCCATACTGTAGCTTGTTGCAAATAGGCTGGATAATTGAAGATGATACCCCCCTTACATAAGCCTTTCACAAAATGTCAAACACGAAGCTCTTTCAAAACACCTTTTAGCCAATGGCGAAGCATTAATCTCATGCATGGTGAATGGTTCAAGCCTGAGGTGGCGCCCTCCCTTGAAGCTTTTCTTGTCACTTTCCATGGTGTTTGTCACTAGAATGACGAAAACCCTAGGGTGTTAATGAAATGAGTGAATGAATGGAAATCTGGAAAAACAGAGTGTAGGAAGGTGTGAGTTTGGTGGATGAAATTGAGGGCCTTGAAGCTGAGAAAAATTCTAGAAAAAATTGAGTAGGTTGTGTTGTGTGTTAGCTTCGAGTTGTAGGTGGAATGAGGGAAAATGAATGTGAGGAAGGTGTCAAAATGTCTAAAACACAGGAAATTCCCAATTTTGACTATGAGAATAGCTTATGCAATAGTAGGGTAAGTTGGTATGATGAAATGGGGGTAAGTAAAAATTATGATACAAATTTAGTGGATAGGGTAGTGTCTTAACTCCACAATGAAAGTGGAATGAAGGGAAATGGATAAGTTTAGGGTGGTCAAAACCTCAAAACACAGGAAATTCCCAATTTTGACTGTGGGAAAAACTTGTGAAAAGTGTTTTTGATGTTTGAGGGCCATGGAGCCAATTAAAAATTTTGATAAAAATTTAGTGAGGAGTATGGCACCTTAGCTTCATTGTGCAAGTGAAATGAGGGCTAATGGATGGGTGTAAGATGGTCAAAAGCCTAAAACACAGTCAACCCCTAGGATTTCACTGTGTTGAAAAGCTAGAATGAGCGTTTGATTGTATTAGGGATGTTAGGAATGGTAGTGTAAGTGATAGGAGTGTGGAAATGAAGTATAGGGAATGTATGGTTTAGGGTTTATGTGATGGAGTTAGGGTTTAGGTCAAATATGGTAGGTTAGGGTTTGTCATAATAAACTTTTAAATATATGGACAGTGAAAATATGGAGAGAGCATAAAATGAACATGAAATGCTTTTAAATCCTCAACATTCAATCAAGCACAAGCATGAGGTGATGCCTTACCTTGTATGGAGGCTACACCAAAACTGGGAGCACGAGCCTTGAAAGGTTTGAGGTTATCAGAGCTCAAAACAGTGGAAACTGCTACCTTACAGGAGCGTAACACCTCCTTACATAAGCGTAACAACGCTCACATGAGCGTAACAACTGAGTGTGTAGTGCTTGCGCAGCGCTCCAAAAGGGTAACACTTGCTGCGCAGTGCTCCCAGAAGCGTAACAAAACAATCTGGGAGTGCAATACAAAGCCCAAAAACGTAACAAAGGTGGTTTTGAAGGGTTATAAGCGGGTTTTAATGAGATTTGAAGGTTGTGTTTTGAAGTTTGGAGAATATGGAGGGCAAATGAAGAGGAGAGTTTCTCTCTCATTCATGAAAAGGGTAACAGTGAATAAAATGAGGGTTGCTTTGCCCTTTATAGACTTTGAAATCCCCCTTACCTTTTGACACTAGCAAATGACTTTTTTGACCCTTTGTGCACTTGACAATAACTTGTTGCCCCTTCAAATGAGATAAGAAGGCAGATCGACCTCCTTTGCATTCTTTGACACTTGAGGTGATTTTATGACATTTGAAATGAGACATGAAAACACAGTTTGCCTTTTTATGAAACAAAACTTCTCCCTTTCATGAGACAGTAAGAGTGTTTTTTTTTTTAACTTTGAAATCTTTGACATTTTGGATATGACCCTTTTCAAAACAAGATGAGATGTCTTTAAAAACTGAGAATGGTTCCTTTGTCTTTGACTAGAACAATAGGTCAAATTGACTTCCTTTGATGCTCTGACAGTCCATGATGACTTTTTGGTCCTTTAAAGAGACAGTGAGACAAAATTCTTATTTTTCATGAGACGGTGAGACAGAAATGAAATGTTTTTAACTTTTTGGAACTTGAGCCATATGAAACATGAGAGGTGGCTTTTATTTCATCTTCATAAACATGCTAGCTCCTTAATTAGGGTTTTATGAATGGAATGGAGGGTTGTTGCCTTATTTTAAATGAAAATTTGAAGATTTTTCAAAGGCGGAAATGAACCTACACAGTGACCTAACCCTAGACCTCTTCAGTGATGATGATGGAGATGGTGACCTTGAAATTGATTTATGATGGAGATGACCTTGACAATGAAGGTGGCGATGAATGAAATGAAGAAGCAGCATACATGATTTAGACCTCTTCAGTGACCAAAATTATTTTCTGAGAACTGGTTCGAAAAAGTAAAAGATTTTGACCTATAACTATCGAAAACAACTGAAAGAGTTATTTGATCACTGACATACCTGAGCTAACAGTCCCCAGTGCTGCGCAGCAGCAGCTGCTCCCAGCTCTACGCTGAGACTGCGTAGAGTTCCCAGCTCTACCCAGTGTTACGTAGTAGCAGCTGCTCCCAACTCTACCCTGTCTCTGCATCATCTCTAGTCACGTTGCTGATGTCTGGCTCTGTTGCACACCAACCACTGCGCACAACTCTGATATACGCTACATCTATGTTGTTGCTAACCCTGTTGTACTGTTGTCAACACTACATCTGCACTGCAACTCTGTTGTAACTTGTTGCTGCTACTGCAACATCTGCAACTGAAAAATATCCAAAATATTGAATCATCTGTGATCAGTATGATGCATCTGTCACCCGAGTCTCTAACTACTACTAGCTACTGCTCTGTCTATTGAAGACTCTTGTTGTTGTTGACTCTGCACTGCTGCCAACTCTGCACTGTGCTCCCCAGCATCTGACTGCTACTGGTCTCTGCAACTGTCACTCAGTATCTGACTGCATCTACTGCCACTGATCCATCCTGCTACTGAATACTATGGGCCCTTGTAGCAAGATATTGATCCAAGAGGTGGACTCTTCAAGGAACCTACCCATTTGTAGCTCTTTGAGGCTACAAATCTAAATCACCCCACCTTACCCCTGGAGGTATATGGGCAATCATAGCGAAGTCTTCTTCCAACCTGGAGTACAGTCTGTCGATCTCTACAGAAGCTGCCTGCTGGTCTGCTTCTCCTCTTTGTCCTTCTTCCTAAGAGGACACTGGGTATTGTAGTGACCGAATTCACCACATCTGAAGCATTTGACCTTTGACAGGTGCTTCTTCTTCCTCTGCCCCTGACTAGGACCCTTATATGCAAGGACCACATTCTCCTCTTCCTTCACCACCTTCTGTCTGCCGCTATTGTTGCCACTGATGGAGCTCTTTAACAGAGCTCGCCTCAATTCCTCCTATTGCAAGTCATCACACATCCTGTTCCACTTTGGTAACTTGTCTTTGCCCAATATGCTTTCGACAAAGACCTTCCAGTCCTTTGAGACATTGTTGAGTGTCAATCTCACTAGCTCCATGGGTTGAGGCGTTGCCCCAACAGCTGACCTCTTGAATTCTGGTAAGGAAGGGGTTTATGCCTTCCCCTCTCTGCATCCAGATGCATCTCAGCTTTTCCTCTAGGAACATCTTTTTTTGCTCGAAAGTTCCTTGGTACAACGTGGAGAGAGCATCCCACATTTGTTTGGAAGTATCTTTTCCAGCTATATGTGAGACTATATGATCCCAGACTCCATCCAGGATCAATCGCTTCGCCTGCGCCATCTCCTTCCTATATTCCTTCAGCAGATTTGCATCTTGAGGAACTGCCACTACATTTTCAATGTAGGCTTTCAGGCCATATTCATCTAGAAGGAAGGACATCCTAGCCTTCTAGATGACATAGTTGGAAGCTCCATCCAACCTATCCTAATCACGAAGCCTTGCAGTGGCCATCTCAAAGAACTGTCGAAAACTCCCTCTTTCCTTATGCTCGGTTGTTGCTCTGCTACTTGCACTCCCTTCTGGAGTGAAAGATCTGCTCACAACTACTGCCAATCTACAAGGAAAATCGAAAATCTAAGACTATAAGTTCCCCGAGGAAAATTTTCCCTCAATTATGTGTGCTCTCTCTTCCACCCGACGTTGGCTCTGCTCTAGCGAACTATTGCAAAACCCTTTGCGTCCAGCTAGAGATATGCCCAACGAAAAAAAAAAATCTGAGCTACTCCCTCTTCATCTCGAATCACTCAATCTCGAAAATCGAATTTTTTTGCCTCCCTGCTAAGAAAAAAAATTCAACTTCCTCAAGAAACTCAGCTCTTTAGAAATGGTTTGTGTTTCCACTGGGAATTTCGGCCTGCTGCTCTTACTGAACAGCGAAATTCCTTCTTTCGCTTTTGAGCTCTCCGGCTAATCAGTCACGCTCTGATACCATGTGAAAATTTCACTACTGAAATCCTATTGCAGCAATTGGTATTATTTCTTCTAGTTGTTAATTATTTTAACAATTTATCTGCTACGACAAATATCGAAATAAACACACTCCAACCTTCACAAATAAAATTCTACGGAAAATAAATAGTGTTGGAATCTAAGTAATTACTAGCACACACATAAAATTTAACACTATTATTTTTAGACAAATGTTCCCGGAAAAAACCCAACTTGGGAAAATTGGTGCAGGAGTGAGGGTTTTTATTATTATGCAGCAGTGAAAATCTGAGTACAATCTGGATGCCTAAAATTGGCAATCCACAGCAAGAAAATTTGGGCAAAATTATTGAAGGGAATTACCCTTCCTTCACAAGCAATCTCGACATAACTTGTCAATAGAAAACTCGACATTCTGAAGCCTTTGCGTCACCCTCTACGTTGCACTGCGCAGTCTCTATGACGTCAAGCCTCCAACCAGTCTTTGATGAAGTCGTTCTACCTTCTGCTGCTGAGGAATTCATCTCTCCGACCCTCTGGAACCTTTGCCCGGCCTCTAGAACTGAGAACAAATCTCTCCAGCAAATCGAACTGCCCTCTCTGAAGCAACTGCGTGCATCACTGGGAATAACTCGACCCTCTTGTTGTTGCCTCTCTAGATCTGGAAAACTTCCTCCGCATCACTGTCTCTGCCCCTCACCCACTGCTTCGATCTTTGGCTTTCTCCGGCAACTGACTGTTGCTACTCTGGAAATCGATTTTCCAAGGAAATCGAACTACTTGAGTGTCCTCTCCATCACCACATCGATCTCCTCAAATAATCCCATGCTAGAGCACCAACGACCAAGATTAAAACTTAATCGATGGCTATGATCATCTCTGGATCGATCCGTGTGAGTTTCTAGAATATTCTCGCCTTATCTCAATTAATATTGATTAATTAACCATATTCCCTACGTTTAGAATTAGCAAATATTTAAAAACGGTTATTAATCTAATTGAGACACTTCTAGGCAGAATTTCCATAAACGATTTTTGGGTTCTGGAGATCTCATGTATTCTAGCCTCTCCACAAAATTTCGTGGCTAGAACACATTCGATGCTACAAAAACTAACACAGGGATCCACCTAATTGGTGGGACACTTCATTCCTTAATGAGTATGGTCAAGATAGTCGGTGATCCAGTTCATTCTCAGGCTAACACATGGGGGATCACCGATGTCTTCCTCATATGGCGAGGCCGGTTGTTGCTCAGGAAAGGGGACAACCATGGAGTGAGAGGTTCAAGCGTTGATGAGTCACCTAGGAAGGTTGGGCATGGCCTCAATCACCACATATATTATTACAAAAGAGGAGGCTCGGGTACGAGCATTTGGGCATGTTGACCACTGGAGTGGCACCTGATGATTATATGAAGACTCCATGCCCAAGGATGAACCAAAGGACACTTGTACCATCAGATATCATCAAATATCATCAGTTCAACAGAGTTTTTAAACTCTACTTCTACTTCTTATCATTTTCTCTTATACCCAGATTCCACGCCCTACGGGGAATTGTAATAAGTGATGCTAGTAATGATGAATTTGAGTCAGTATTTTGTCTGTAACAGGCCTAGGTAGCTTGAGACCTTACCAACAAGTGAGTATTACTCTGGGAGGTTTTTTTTCACTCGGTTAATTATCATCTCCCTTTCAGGACTTAATAATTAATTGAGTTTTTTCCTCCAATTTTACCCCAAAGCCGGAGTACGGCTTTATGGTGAGGCCTTGGGTGAGTCCTAGTATCTAGAGTCAATGTATATTACCATACTAGATAACACAAAAAATTTCGTGGAATTTGGTTAGGTCTCGATAGTGATTTTTTAATTTTTTAGATTTACCACAAGTCGAAAATTGCAATAAAAATTGTAATTGAATTGTAATAAGTGTTGCTTAGAGAAGTTGTATGGGGTATGAGTAATCAAAATTACACCTCTCACCCTCAACTTTCTATTATGACACTTTGAGTGGTTAAAAATGTGTTTTGAACCCTCAAAACCCACTTTTCCTAAGTTTAGTGGGAAATCTGGCAATTAATTAAGTCAAAATTAAATAAATGGAGAAAAATAAATATCCACACATGCTAAATGAGGTGGAAAATTATGGAGTTAAAGTGAAGTCTCAAAGTGATGTGGACTCCTAAAATCAAGGAAAAAACATGTGCTCAAATAAAATTGAATTTTTGGCATTAAATGAGAGCTGCTTACTTGGAAATTCGAATTTGTGAAGTTAGTGCATATTTGGAAGGATTTGGGAGAATATTTGGTGGATATTTTTGTGGGAAATTGTCCCCACATGGGTTACTACCCATATATACTTGTCATTCCATCATAAAATTCAAATATGGCACATAAAGAAAGAAGAAAATGATGTCCACTTGCCATAATCCGATTTTTACACTTGGAAATAGAGCTCCACTTATCAAATTCGAATTTGCCTTGTGATCTCCTCCCTCTCACCATTTAGCATTTGGTCCTTTATTGGAATTTGCTCCCAACTTTCTATATAATGGAGTCATGGGCTCTCATATTGTATCATGTTATGAGCTATTGGGCTTGAGAAAACTCTGTCATTTTTATATATCAATAAAATCAAGACTTTGGGGCTATTTAGTGGATGCTCTGTTAGCGTTATGAGGTGATTTCTTTCCATACTATTGCTATTGTATTTGAATTCGTTTATATGCTTGATCAATATGTAATATCCCCAAAGGGGGCTAACCAGTAATAAACAGAAATACACCACTACAGACATAGGAAATATAATACTGAACCAGATCACTGAATCATAACACATGGAATACCAGAAACTGAGCCATTTTATTAATCAGAAAGTACATAGAGAGGAGTACAATAAATCAGAGCGAGTGCACCTATCCTTGCCCTAGGCAAAGGCAAGACCCTCTCCTTGGAGACAAATGAGCATCTTTGGACGTCCTAGGCCGCTCTAGCAATGCGAAGATAGGCTATGGCTAAGTGCGGAGTGGAGGCGCAAACCCTCCACAATAGAAAACGTTGTCTCTGCTAGTGACAGCGCAGGAAACCCTCCAGACAATAGATCAGCCACTGAAGGCTAGAGAACGCTGTTGAGCCTGCCTCTTCCCAAGTCTGCTCCTCAGATCGGCGTCCTACCAAGTGGATCTGCTCCTGAACACTCAGATCTGACAGATCTGAAGCCTCCAAACCAGATCTGCGTCCTTCTCTCCCTGATCTGCGTCCTCCCCTATCCGATCTGCCACCAACCCTTCAGATCTATACTGGATCTGACAATATCTCTTCGGATCTACAGCCTCTAGGGCTGGATCTGATGTTAACCCTTCAGATCTGGACTAGATCTGCCAATATTTCTTCAGATCTGCAACTCTCCAAGCTGGATCTAGTGTAAAACCCCCAGATCTGCAACATACAAGACTAGATCTGCCACATACAGGACTAGATCTGCAAGATCTATCCTTCCCAAAGCTGGATCTAACAATAAGCCTTCAGATCTGCAACTCTTACCTTCAGAAATGGACAGCGTCCTCCCTTCCAGACTTGACAGCGTCCTCCTCCTCACTGGACAGCGTTCTCCCTTGCCAGAACTGGACTGCGTCCTTCCTAGGACAGCGTCCTCACCCTCCTGAATAAAACTGCGTCCTCTCTCTGGATGAGACGGCGTCCTCTCCTTAATGAACTGCGCAGCCACGAGAGGGCTTATCCTCCTCAGATTTGCTTCAGAAACTGCTGCTGCTCTGCTACTGGAACTGAAAAGTGTACTCAGAACAAACCTTACTAGGGCGGGCACTCGAAGTCCCCCGAGCTAAGGGTGAAACCAGAAAACCTTACCAGGGCCGGCACTCGAAGTCCCCCGAGGCTAAGGGTGAGATCTCCGACCGGAGACACTCGTGCACTAAACAGTGCTGCAGACCGACTAAACAACCGGCGTGCTGAAGCAGACAAAGTCTAGCTACCAATAAGAATATCAAATCATGAATGATCCAAATGAGGTGAGAACCTCTCCTTTTATAATGCCAAACTCCCTCCAAAACTTAACTCTCCTTTGACCTGCGCAGTTTACCTTGGGTCAGCCTGATGCCTCTCTCATACTCATGTGGACCCCCAAGGCCCCCTCTTTAAGTTATACCGTTGATCAACTAGGAAAACACTTTATTTTATAAAGTGAGGTGACTAAAGTGAGGTGACCCCTCTTATTTCTCACTTTATTTATTATTTCTAACTAAAGCGGCAGAATTAGACAAAAATGAAATATTCCAATTAGCGAGGCTAATTGGGAATATTACAGTCTCCCCCGGCAAAACGTTGCTTGTCCTCAAGCAACTGAAGTGATGGATGCTGTAAAGTCTGCTCGCTCTCCCAAGTGGCATCCTCATCCGGCAAAAATTGCTTGTTCTCAAGCAATGCTGGAACAAGCCTACTCTCTAGCTGATGCTCCCTGCCGATACTGCAAAATGTACCTGGGTCCCACTGAAACCTCTCTGTCTCCTGCATCACCCTGATATGAAGGGATATCTCAATGCCAGGATCCCAAACTGGCCTCTCATGGTACCAGCCAATCAATAGTCCTCCTGGATCCCATCGCCACTGTGGCCAATAATCGCACAAGTCCCGTGACTCGAACTGCTCACTGCCTCTGGCTATGACTAGAGACCATGACCGCTGCTGTTCTGCATCTATGACTGTGTAAGCTGGCCCATCAACTGTGAACCAACTCGTCGCCTCTCCCCAATCAAGGCATGAAGTGAGGATCATCTCTCTCATGTGGATCCTCCATCCCCAAGCAATCATCCAAACCAAATGAGCCACCTCCTGACAAGGCAACTTCTGAAAATCTCCTTCCACCTCAAGCTCTGGTAATGAAGGTGGGCTGAAAGTCTGATCTTGGGCTGCAAAATCATTGCCCTTCAATGGCAAAGTGAAGAACAATCCTCCATAGAAGGCTCCTCCATCACTGAAGAACAAGCTGGCCCAAAACAAACCATAGTGCAGTCTCATCCACGGCAACCTCAGAAAATCACGTGGCAAGCAATGTACAAGATCCAACACATCTACTAATGGATAGCAAATGGCGGAATATGACAGCAACATAGGTCCAAACACTTGCCCATGGCTGTACAATGGATGAATATCGATCTCATGGCCCACATCAAAAGAGAACGCATATAAAGTAGTGGTGGCCATGCCTCCTCCCATGCTCCCATCAGAACATGTAGTGCAGAAGTTGTGAGAATTATTCCCACTCACGGACACATCCAGCTCATGTGTCTCCCTCATAATCAAGCCTCCCATACAAATCTGATATATATCAGCAAATGAAGACATGATCAGCAGCAAAATGAAGGAAATGCCGAAGGTCTCCTGTGGTGTAAGAAGGTACCAACAGCTTCCCAAACAAGTACAGCGCAGTTTTACAAGTTGCTGCTTGATAAGAGTACAAGGCAAAATGCTTATGTTACCCATGCATGTCTTTATATGATACCTGGTATAGTGCTGCAAATGAACATACATGTGATGATAAACCATTTGCCCAAGGCCACAAAAGAGATGGCTACCTCCATCATGTAGATTGGCCCAATACAACTCATGGAGCAATGTGACAAGCTTGCCCTCTTGTGAAGCAATGCATTTCATAAGAATGGTAAGAGGGTGCCAATCAATGAATGTATAAACAAATCCCTCACCATATGCTGGAAGTAAGATGGTACATGGGTCCATGAATGAGTCCTCCATAAAGTGTTGACCTGCTATGAAGAAGACTGAACCATGTGCTGCAAGAAGATAATCCTCCTTATGCTTGGAAACCCAAGTCAAGAAGGATGTGCCATAGATGTCTCTATCATCATTACTTCTTGTAAGTGCAATAAATATGAAGTGATCCTGGGACCTATGGGTTATAGATCCACCATATCTCTGTTGCGCACACTTCATCCATAATGTTCTGCTCCAAGGTGACAACGCTGTGGGCTCATGCAAATGAGTTCCTGTCAGTACAAGACTCTGTTCTTTGACATGCTCCTTGTCAAAGATTCCTCTAATAATGCTGCAATAAATATGGAATACCTCCCAAGATGGAAGTGCTTCCCCATCAAAGACCATGGAGATAGTGCCATCTCCTCCTCCTGCAACATCATGCAAAGTGTGGGGGCAAATCTGCCCTTGCTCTCCCCAGCAAAGCAACAAGAAATTGTGTTGCCTCCCCATACCTCCATCATGCAACTCATGTGATGAAGACACAATGAATGAGATGAGTAACACATCAACACCATGCTTCCATGCTCTATGCTGCTCAATGATGCAAGTATCCATCCTTCTCTTCCCCAACCTCCTACTCTCAGGAAGAGTGTTTGCCAAGTAATGGCCAAACTCTTTCAGGAGTAACCAGCGCAGCCAAGCCTCCTGCTGCCCGGTATCATAAATCTGCAAGTACAAGTGATGGCCAAACTCCCTCAAGAGTAACCAGCGCAGCCAAGCCTCCTGCTGCCTGGTAGTACAGATCTGCAAGTAGCCTCCTAGCTCCTTGCTCCTCATCCCCATCCACTCAATCACTCGTGGATGCCTCCTTCTCCTCATCCTGGTACTCCTCCCATGAGGGCTACCATCCCCCCAAATCAAATTTCTGATTCTGCACTTTATGGGATTTCGAAATATAAACTTCTCAAGGATCAATGAGACCCTATCAAGAATCAAATAGGTGGTAAGCAAAAACCTCCCATCATGATGTGTATGGCTCAAGGGATGTCCAACACAAGCATGAGAGATGTTATCCATCCGAAGATGTCCTCCATCTTCTATCTGCTCTTGTGAGAAGGGAACCAAATCATTGTGTTCCATAGCCCGCTCCACCGAGTACCAACTCAAAATCTCGCTCCATCCAATCTCAACATATGGATGCTGTACCCTGTACAACTCTGATCGTCTCATACCGCTATCCAAGTCAACATATGAGATCTGACTAGGTAGCTCTGCCCCTCTCTCTCCAACGGAAAGAGATGACTCAACTGCACCGCCAGTCCCATCCATGCATACCTGAAGGGGAATGATCTGACGCTTCACTGTGCCCTCTGGTTGTACCATCAGGGAATCCAGCTGTTCCCCAATGTGGACCAACTTGGCCGCCGACTTGGCACAAGTCACTCTCATACCCTCCAGCTCCTGGTCCTGCAACAAAATGGTCTCCCTAACTGACGCGGCCTTCTCCCTCAGAACTCGAAGGTCCGTCCGAAGCCGATGACACTGCTGTCTGCGACCATCATCCAGTACCTCTGTATCTCCTAGTGCCTCATCGGTAATGGATATATCTCCTGATACCTCACCTATCTGTCGTGTGCTGCTACCATCCGAAGACTCGGACATGGCTCCAGTCATCACCTCACTGGATGGCTCTACCGGGGTAGGCTCTATCTCCTCCACTACGATATCAACCGGCACGGTCAAGGAGGGCTCTAATGATGGGGAGTCCTGTGTCACACTAGGTGTAGCCTCGAACTCCCTGCAATCCTGTGTGTCCTCATCCTCCAAGTGCGAGGTAACCATTTTAATGGTTTTCCTCTCCGATACTCGGTCAAGCTGGAAAGAGGTATCCAACTTTTCCACCCAAGCTCTTCCTGGGCGCCTGGATGACCTGTCAAATGTCGGTAAATGGAATCTGCTCGCTGCACGGTGACTATCACGGTGGGAGCCACGTCCCTTGTGTCGCTCCTGCTCATAAGTCTTGCCGCCACATCTGAACTGGATATATTGATTGAAAGGGAAAGCATCCATGAATTCTTGTCCCATGCTCCGCCAATCCGCAAACAGAGTCGCATGTTGAGCTAGATTCACCTCTCCTGGTTCCGTTCGCTCCTCTTCCTCTACCGGGAAAGTAGGCATGGTAGGTCGCATGTCCATGGAATCGACCTTCTGCGCTGTCACAATGGGAATAGCATCTGGTATGTAACTAGACGCTCCCGATCCTTCCCCCACCTGAAAGACCCTAGGGGGTTCTTTCTGCGTCCCTTCTGCAATCTTCTTCATATCCTGCATGAATACATCCATCTTCTCTGCAAACTTTGCAAACATGGCCTCCATTGGATCCCGCTGACCTGTCTCCCTAAATCTCCTCTTATCCACATCACCTGCCATCAGCTCTTTCTGCTATATGTCTACAGGCTCCTCAGAAACTGCACGGCTGCTGCAAAACCATACTGTGGCTTAACTTCGACCTCCGCTTTATCCACTGAAAACTATTCAGAAAATTCCAGGAATTTGGGAAAGTGATCCTCGCCCAAAACCCAGAAAAACCCAGAAAACGTTTTTCCTAATTCCAAAATTCAGAATTTGACCCTTTTCATTTTGGCCCTTTTTCCAACTGCGTTTCTGGAATTGCAACTGCTATTGCTCTGTATGATTTCTTTTCGGATGTCATAGACCACAGGCTGAGCCAGAATTATGCTCTGATACCACTGTAATATCCCCAAAGGGGACTAACCAGTAATAAACAGAAATACACCACTACAGATATAGGAAATATAATACTGAACCAGATCACTGAATCATAACACATGGAATACCAGAAACTGAGCCATTTTATTAATCAGAAGGTACATAGAGAGGAGTATAATAAATCAGAGCAAGTGCACCTATCCTTGCCCTAGGCAAGTGGAGACAGACAAATGGCTGCAACATGGACAGCGTCCTAGCTGCTCTGCAAGCTGAAGATGAACTGCGCTGGTGCTGGGGCTGGAGACTGCAAACCCTCCACAATAGAAAATGCTGTCTCTGCTAGTGACAGCGCAGGAAACCCTCCAGACAATAGATCAGCCACTGAAGGCTAGAAAACGCTGTTGAGCCTGTCTCTCCCAAGTCTGCTCCTCAGATCAGCGTCCTACCAAGTGGATCTGCTCCTGAACACTCAGATCTGACAGATCTGAAGCCTCCAAATCGGATCTGCGTCCTCCCCTATCAGATCTGCCACCAAACCTTCAGATCTATACTGGATCTGACAATATCTCTTCAGATCTACAGCCTCTAGGGCTGGATCTGATGTTAACCCTCCATATCTGGACTAGATCTGCCAATATTTCTTCGAATTACCTTTCTATTTGGATCTAGTGCTAAACCTCCAGATCTGCAACATACAAGACTAGATCTGCAACATACAAGACTAGATCTGCAAGATCTATCCTTCCCAAGATTGGATCTAACAATAGGCCTTCAGATCTGCAACCCTTCCCTTCAGAAATGGATAGCGTCCTCCCTTCCAGACTTGACAGCGTCCTCCTCCTCACTGGACAGCGTTCTCTCTTGCCAGAACTGGACTGCGTCCTTCCTAGGACAGCGTCCTCTCCCTCCTGAATAAAACTGCGTCCTCTCTCTGGATGAGACAACGTTCTCTCCTCAATGAACTGCGCAGCCACTAGAGGGCTTCTCCTCCTCAGATTTGCTTCAGAAACTGCTGCTGCTCTGCTACTGGAACTGAAAAGTGTACTCAGAACAAACCTTACTAGGGCGGGCACTCGAAGTCCCCCGAAGCTAAGGGTGAAACCGGAAAACCTTACCAGGGCCGGCACTCGAAGTCCCCCGAGGCTAAGGGTGAGATCTCCGACCGGAGACACTCGTGCACTAAACAGTGCTGCAGACCGACTAAACAACCGGCGTGCTGAAGCAGACAAAGTCTAGCTATCAATAAGAATATCAAATCATGGATGATCCAAATGAGGTGAGAACCTCTCCTTTTATAATGCCCAACTCCCTCCAAAACTTAACTCTCCTTTGACCTGCGCAGTTTACCTTGGGTCAGCCTGATGCCTCCCCTATCATACTCATGTGGACCCCCAAGGCCCCCTCTTTAAGTTATAACGTTGATTAACTAGGAAAACACTTTATTTTATAAAGTGAGGTGACTAAAGTGAGGTGACCCCTCTTATTTCTCACTTTATTTATTATTTCCAACTAAAGCGGCAAAATTAAACAAAAATGAGATATTCCAATTAGCAAGGCTAATTGGGAATATTACACAATATTAGCTTATATTTGCCATCTTGCATGGATTGATGTGTGCAAGTTATCTTGCATGCATCATTGATTTAGAGTATTATTCTAGGAATTAGCTTGCCAAGTCATTTTCGGAGAAATGTTTGGTTTATCTATTTCATTATGATGCTCTAATCCTTTTGCAAACTGATATTTGTTTAAGTGTGTAGGGAAGATCTATTCGTATTGTGCAGGAAATCTATCGGGGCGTGGGAAAAGTCTCAAATATATCAACTCACTCCTAGATTCAAAGCTATCTAAGACTCAGCTACTTTCAACCCCCAGTTTTGCATCAAAGGAAGACAAAGAGGGAGTTTCTCATTCTCTAACTACTTGATCATCTATTTCCACTTTTAAAATCTAAAAATTTCCATTTGTAAAGCGTCTTAAAGTCATTTGCTATTTCAAGAGTATTTTTTTAAACTAGGCAAGAATGAGAGTTCGCTCCCATTCCTTGGGCTAGTGTCTTTGTACATTAATTTGTATTTTAAATCCTCTTTATTTCAGCCTAACGTTTGATTTTCTTTCGTAGCCCGCAAGCTTGAGCGTGAAAAGCAAGGAGCTTGAGGAAAAGATGGCAAGAGACAATTGATCCTCCTTGCATGCGAAGACTTCTATTACTTCAAAATCTGATTTGAGGGAGGCCGTAAGCACCTTTGGTACAGCAGCAAACTTGATCTTTTTCGTGGGCTTTGGAGCCTTGAAAACTTATATTTTGAAGGTTTTCTCCATAAGTTGTGTTGTCAATTTTTGAGGAGGTGATTAAGCATTTTTTCCAAGCTCTTTATTCATAGGACCTCCTTTTGGGCAGTTTTCTTAAAGGTTGTTTTCTTCACTTGTAATCAATAATAAAATAACTTTTTTTTTTTGCTTGAGGGAGCTTGGAATATTTTTCCCATGGTATCCCCCTTCCTTGGTTGAAAAAGAAGGAATTTCTTGGTTGGATTGATTCATTTTCTGATTTTCGTTTTATCTATGCTAATGAATTAACAACTAATGCGCTCTACATCCATCAAATTAAATTTCGGTTAAATTAAACTTACATGCATGAACCCCAATGCGACAAACTTGAGCAAAATCTCTTTTTTATGTGTAAGCAATTCGCATGTTTGGCAAAATTCCATTTGATTTAATGATTAAGCTTCATGCATGTTGAGGAACCATTGAAGCACCCTTTTTATAAGAACTTATCTCATTCCATTTGCCATTAAATGCAACAACACATAAGTCTATTGTTTCTCTCAAAGTTTGGTTTATTATTGCAAGAAAGCACCATCTCATCTCTTGTGAAAAATTTGCATGTATCATTTAAATGAGATTAATCAACATTCATTTCACACAAGCAACTCATTAAAACTTATCTCCAACATAAGTTGGTTGTATAGACCTCTAAGGACTCTCTACTCCCCTATTGACTCCTCACTGTGAGATCCACATAATTGTTGTAGAATAAGTTTAACTAAAATGAACCAAGAGCACTCTTCATCACATTTCCCTTTTTATGGTTGTTGATCTCATGCTAGTAGGGTGATGCTTACTTTCTATATTTGCAAAGTTTAATTTAATCTTCAGCATCTAAATTTTTTGTTGTTTCTAACTATGACAAGATATGTTTAAATGTTGTAATTTGGTTATCCTGTAATTATTTTTATCCTGCAAATATCTTGTGTTGACATCTTTTATTTTCATTTCAGGATTGCTTTGCTTTCACTCTTGAAAGCATTACCCTTTTTTACTTTTGAGCAAGTTCTTTATAAGGCACTAGTTGTATGGTTTTATCATTGTCATTATCATTCCAAGTTGCTCATATTTGCTCATAAATCTTTAAAAGTAATCCAATTTCACTCTAACATTCTCCTAAAAACTCAAATCTTTAACTTAGTTTTCCTTTAGGGACCACCCCCCTTAGCTGACCTGGGAGAGAGCTAAAACAGAGAGAGTCGGGATCAGTGTAACAGCCCCTTCTCTGAGATCCTTGCCACCAACCACACCTTGTGGGGTTGAAGGCTTTTTCCACTGACTTGTAGGTAGGTGTAGGTGGCAAGGAGCGATAACAGAGTAGTCAGCAATGACTAGAGTGTCATATGGTCAACAAGAGAGTTTCTTTCAGCGACGGGCATGGGACCTTGGCATCACAATACTTGACAATTCAGCTACCCATAGAGACGAGCTAGGTTCGACAAGGGAAGAACATTTCGATCTTCCATTGGATTTTAGTGATTCATTGTTGGCATGGGGGACTTCACCAGCATGGTGGGATGATCAGGAGGAGGAGATCAAGGGAAGCTCATGTGGGCAAGGATTCATCTCCATGGGGGTCAGATGGAATCTTGAGGAGTCCACCCTTGGGGAGTGCATGAGATGGGTGACTCAGTAGAGCAACTGTAAGAGTTGGTTAGGACATTATATTATCATGATGCTCTACTTAATGATGGAATGCAAAGAGCTTCGAGTGCTTGAACTAGGTTGGACAATGAGTGGAGCAAGTGGTGCTTCATGTTGATCAAGTTGGCTTGGGACCCTTGTATCGGGGAATTCCTTTATGACAGCATAGTGCTAGGGATAGGGATAACCCAATGGCATATTTGGGCCCCTGGTATCGTTAGCAGTATCCATTTGGGTCAGTTGATTGAGAGGGCGCTCTTTCAAGCATTGCTTGAGGACAAGCAATTTTTGGCGGGGAGGAATGTCATGTCCCCAATAAATAATTTTGCTAATTTAAATCATTGCCATGTGTGTGCATATCTAGCAAAGTTATTAGGACCTTAGCAGCCTTGCTAAATTGATTGGTAACACTTCCCTATCTATAAGTTCAACTAATAGTTTAGCAACAAAATGCCCTAATTTGGTATCTAGTTTTAGTAAAATCCAGATTTGTTCTTGTATCTAGCCTTTTGGTTGCAGATTACTGTTGAATTTTGGTAGCTGCGGTCAGTATTCTTCACTACAAGTGGGCCCTAAAAGAAAAAATAAAAAAATAAAAGGAAATTTAAAATTTCAATTTTGCCTCCAAAAGTACAGGTCGGCTCCAATTGTTTAATTCGTCCCAGCACTAAGCACGTGCCTCTTGGGGCACCTTAGAACATTGTAAAATGGGCATTAGCCCTTCTCATTTGAGACATCATCTTCGTGAAGAATCATAAGGAAAGGGAGCCGCAGATCTTCATCAGAAGGATGAATTGAAGCAAGTCGAGTTACGTACCTGTCTATTTGAGGAAAAAGAAATGTCAAAGTAACTTGTTTTTTTTGAAGGAGGACGCAGGTCTTAATAAGCCACCAAAGTTCTGGTTTTGTTCTATATGAAGAAAGAGTGTCGAAGCCCTGGAAGAAGACTTTGTAATCTCAGGACCGAGACCTTGAAGAGAATGTTGTTCATGGGAGATGAGCTAGTCACGCCCTAGAAGTCTGTTCATGGGAGAAGGGTTGGTCAAGCCCTGGGAATTCCCAAGTTGTTTTATAAAACAAAGATTATACTTTTGTAAAAGTGATCAATTTCTCCTAAGAATGTTGGGGTTTTCCCTAGTTAGGGTTTTCCTAGGGTAAAATTTTGTGTCTCTTGTGCCTGGCTGTCTCTTTATGATTCTATATAATTATTGCAATTTTGTTGAAATTTTCTATGTATAATTGCTTAATGATGAATGTGACATAAGATAGATTAATTAAGAAATCATTGGAAAGTAATCATCAGTCTAGAAGATCATGAAAAATCAACAATTACCAGATTAAGAGGGTTTTTGTTCACTGGATATGCATTTTCAGCCATCAGAAAATCAAATTCTACAGGCCTATAGGTAAGTATCTTGCACTAAAACTTGCAATTTTCGGCTCTATATTTGTTTATTAGCAAAATTTTTGCATTAGAGTTGAATAAAATCTATTTTCCAACCATTTAAATTGAATAATAATTTTCTGGAAAATTTTCAAGTTATTAAACATAACCCAGAAATCTGAAAATCAATTTCTAGCTAGCTGGAAATTGACTTTTCAACCCGAATTTAATAAAGGGGAGGCCCTAAAGCCTTTACAATCACCCTCCAGCCTGTCTACACTCTGGGGTAACTGCCTAGAGGTGTTTTTCTCACGGCATTTTGGCTTTACAGCAAATTAGCTTGTTGTCCCTGCATTTCACACAGGGTTTACAAGTAGTCAAATAAAGCAGCAAGATATTGTAAATCATAACTCCTAAACCAAACTTCATAATCAAGATATAAATTATAATCACATTTTTGGTTAGGGTAATTCTAGTAGACTAAAATACATAGGTTACATCATATATCTTTGAAATAATTTGGCTGCTAATATCTGTTATGTAAATATGCTCTGGTTTTAGCTTTTTTAAGGTAGGATAGCAAACAATTCAAGGAAACCTCCATCTCTTTGACTCCAAAGTTCATACAAGGCACTTGACATAAACTGGAGTTGCAGGGGAACATTTAGGGACTCCTACCTTGGCTGTCTAGGAGGTGTTATGCCTAGCTAGTGGGGGCTCAGACCGAGGAGACAACAGATCCTTGCCCTGTGTGTTCCCATCTAGCAAGGCTGGCAGGACCTTAGTGGCACTACTAAAATGATCGGTAACTCCTCCTTATCTATAAGTTCAACTAATAATTCAACAACAAAATGCCCTAATTTGGTATCTAGTTCTAGTAAAATCCAGATTTGTTCGTGTTTAAACCTATTTAGCAGTCTAAGCATTTTCATTGTTACTCTCAACCAAAGCATAAATCCATCAGCCCCTTCTCATATTGTTTTACAGCCAACAAAAGAGGCATAGTTATTAGTATCTTGATTTGTAAATAAATAAAAGTTTTTATTTGAGAAAAAAGAAAGTGACAAGGATAAAACCAACTAGATATCAAATTACTAATAAATATGCATATGGAGGGAAAGAAAATGACCTGTGCATTGATGCCTTGTTGACTCATATATATACGACCATGTATATCTCGGCCCTATAGAGATTAAAGTCAATAAAGTAAGCAATCAATTGACATTGAAGGGGCATTAGGATGTACTAAAGATTCATAACATCTTGAAGATGAAGCTTAACAAAATTTACATTAGTTCAAATCTACACAAATAAGAGAAGCATCTCAATCTCAAAGAGCTTTTCTGAGAAAATATATAGAGGTGGAATACAATAGAACATAATTATTGATGTTATACAAATCAATATATCAAGATCACTGCAAATTCAAAATTTTAATTTTGTCTTCTTTCATTTATCTAACCAAACCATTTTAATTTTTATGACTACATATTTTTTGTTCCAATATCAATGAAGATTTATAAATAATTGAATCGCAAAATGACAACTCTAGAGTTCCCTATACCAACACACTTCCTAATATGCTTATTCTTATTTAGTTGTTGAAGCAATCAAAATAGGAATCTAGGCATATTCTATTGTTGGGAAATTCTCTATATCAAAAAGGGATCATAATCATTTTTAATACAATATACAAGCCACATCAACAAAAGGATTTCACTGGAAGGAGGTACGAAAAGTGCAGGCAAAGTAGATTCATAATGCATTTTACCCAAACTTCTCACCTTGTAAAGAAAAAAAATACTAAGAATCCCTACATTTAGCATTATAATGATTGAATGAGTAAAAGCAAGGTCTATGCCTTATGTTACTGCCTGAAAATGCATGTCTTATTCATGGGCTTTCTTTTCTTTCCAAGCATAGCAAAAGATCCTTGGCATTCGATGGCAATTATAGGTTGCGAGAAGAGACTTGAAGGTCATGCACATTATCCTATCTTGCCCAAGCACCTTTCTACTCATTAATTGGGGCAAGATAGGTGTGAAGGAGTAATGTTGGTTTGGAGGAGGAAGATGAACCCATGAATTGGAGAAACACCTACTAATGAGGGAACGCCCTACATTGCTAGAGGTTTGTTGTCGCTTAAGATGTACACCTAGATATTGGAAAAATTTCCAACCCCCCAAGGTATAGTCTTTATGGTGCAATGCTCAGAGTAGGGGTTGTCACCTATTCCCTACTCACTTTGTTTAAGCTCTCTCCTAGGCAAGTTATGGGGGGTAGTCCCTAAATGATGGAAAATTTGTTGAAACAAAAAGTTCTAGAAGATCAAGGAAAAGGCAACTACCTCTCTAGATAAATTGATTTGAGATTAATTAGCAAGATTATTATTGAGCAATGTGAATGTTAAAAGATAGATTTAATTAGATCAATATGACAATCAAAGACCAGTGCCTTATAACAATGTTTGCATTACAATACTTGCAAAATAAGGAATTGATGATCCAAATTACAATATAGGCAATATTGCAAGAAAAGTGTTAGTCCAAGTAATCTAAAGATTATAAGCAATTAGAAATATGAGCAATGATATTTGAGATAAACTTGCAAGTGAAAAGAAAACTTGTACTTCAAGAAAATATGCTTAAATATGACATGATATTCAAAATACAACAAACATGAAATTCAGATTGAGAATGTCCATGTGCCATTTATGAATACCTCCCTAGTTAAGAGGGAGTGTTGAAAAATGTGTAACTAGGTTCGGTCTTTATAAATATGAAATGTACTTTTGATTCTTGTATATTGTAAAATGAAAGAAAATTATTATTATTATTTTTGGAGCATGGGTTTCATGCTCAAGGTTTTTTATTTTATAAGTCAAGCAACCATTGTGAGCTTCTAGGGTTTGTCCTAGGTCAAGAATTCAAAAGAATCATTGTCATAAGTTGAATACCCCAGTGGGCACATTGTAACTTGTAAAGAAAATTATTTTTGTCCTTAAAAGTGTCAAAATACCCTTCAAGACCAAGTCATTCTGGCAACTGGCAAGTCGGCCTTGTTACCCACCACTATGTGGGTAATATCCCTAGGAGAAAAAAATTCTCCAAGATGGTCCTCAACCGGTAGCCAGCAACCCCTTGCAACCACCAACTAGCTTGTTGTGCCATTTTTCCGCCACCCGAGCCAGCCATGTGGTCACTCACCCATCTATCATGATCGTATTTTTGAAGGTGGGCCTCCCGAACCTAAAGGTATGTCTTGTCATTTAGTAATTGAGTGTTGGGTTAACTTATCATGGACACTTCTGGGCATGAACTAATGGGGGCATTCGACAGAAAGAGTGGGCTAGGTTTGTGTTTTCATCCCCTTGACCTCTTTTGGATTACTAACCATTTGGGTTTTGAGTGGCACTACGTGGGAAACCCCAACTTTGGTTGTGCGGTCTCACTTCCCCATCCACATATATCACTCCCCTTCCATTTTTTATAACCCCATTCATCAGCTTTCCCACTTTGGTACACATTTCCTCACTGGGTCCACATAGGGTTAGCCTCCGCTTTCCCTTGCCCTCACCTTGGGTCAGGCTTGGAACAATGCCTCGGAGGTTGAAGCAACTGAAAAGAAAAAGTAAAAGCATAATGGCCACATTCAACGGGAAAATGAACCACAAGATGTAAAATATGGTTGGGACAAACATATTTAGCACGTGGGCAAAAGCCAATGCATAAGCTCTACCCCATACCCATGGCCATCACCCTAGTACCATAGGCCCTAAATGAGCCTCCTTTATCATTTAGGAACCCATGATTGTCCCAACCCCCGGTGGGCAATGAACCACCCTACCTTAAGGGGGTATCCACTGTTATATCTTACACATCATGCTCTTATCCTTTGAGCCCCGAGTAGTTAATCAAAGAAAAATCATAAAAGGAAAAAGGCATATAAAGAAGAGTGGAAAAGTCAAGGTCGAGGCACCTCATGCACCACGATTGCTCCCTCCTATACATTATATATCCAGGTGTGGGCTTCCCTTGTTCTAGCTACCCTTGTACCCCGATATGTGGCCCAAAATTGCCCCTTTCATTCCCTATTACATCCACCTCTTTATCACATTCCACCACCATTTGAAGGATGTACCTTGGACATACTATCCCCTCTAAAGGACGAAAACACCTAATAAGGTACTTGGTTAACCCCCTTTGGAGCTTAGAGACATTAGCACATGCCAGAGCCCACTATGGAAGGGCATGCCATTATGAAGTGTCCACTTGTTGTCCATGGTTTGTAAACTCTTTTATTCGATTACCTCAATGACTTGATGTGCTAGAGGGCTAGCGGACGCATCGAATCTTATGCAGGATTGCAGATGGTTTTCATTTTGGGTTTGGTCTCCCTATACAGGGTCCTAACTCTCTAGAAGGCTACATTGGCACATGTAGAATGTGTGTAGAGAGCCATGGGCCTCCACAGCAGTATACAACACTCCATGGATCCCCAAAGATGTTCAGAGATTGCTCGATATCCACCTATTGGACGAGGGAGATGCACCTAGTACACCATGCCCAGTCAGCCCCACAGTTGCACCATACACTTGGCAGGTGACCCATGACTTGTACACTGATATGACATCATTTACTCCATCATCTGATTCGTTATAGATGGTCTACACGCATCTTCGACATACTTGGAGACCCATGAGGTTATCTGTGTGCCCCCACAGCCACTAGGAGCACCATAGGTTTATTGTCTAGAGAACAAGGGGCCATGCCCTTTTCCATCACTTTTGAGAGTCTCATTCATCATTATGGCACTTATGGACCTCATCAGACCTCCTAGAGGGCCCAACAACATGTATTGTGTTAGTTTTTGTAGCATTGGATGTGTTCTGGCCTTGAAATTTTGTGGAGAGGCTAGAATACGAGTTCTCCAAAACCTAGAAATCATTTCAAGAAATTCCACCTAGAGACGAATTAATTAGATTATTAGACAGTTTTTAATTATTTTCTAAGTCTAAACTTAGGGAATATGATTAATTAATCAAAATTAATTAATTCATGGTGTGAATGTTCTAGAAAGTCACATGGATCGATTTCTAGTTAATCCTAGCCATTGATTAAGATCTAATCTTGGTTGTTGAAGTCTCAATGAAGGATTATAAGAAGAAGTCGATGGGGCTTGGAGAAATCACTTGAGACACTTGAGCATTCGATTTTACTAGGAAATCGATTTCCAAAGTAGCAGCGTTTTGTTGCCAGAAGTGATTCAGTGAGATCGAAGTAGTGAGAGAGGGGCAGAGATAGTGAAGTCGAAGGAGGCATTCCAGATCCAATGAGTGCATTTGTAGAGAGGCAAAGAAGCCATAGTGAGGCTGATGCAATGGCAACGCGGTAGCTTCAGTAGGCAATTCGTATTTGCTGGAGGCGAAGCAGTGATTCAGTGTTGGAAGTTGGCCAGAGTTTCCAGAGGCCAGGAGGGTCAGTGTCTCAGACAGTAGCTGACGAGACAGCTTGAGGTGATGCAATTCTAAGCTGAGTGACATAGAGCCTGCGCGAGAGTGACGCAGTGACTGCGCCGAGGCAGCTTGGACGGCTCCAGATCGAGTCGAGTGTTGATTTATGGTAGCATCAGATGTGCTCTAAGTCTCAAATTTTGCATGGAAGCTTACACACATGTATTACAAAATACCTAAAAAGTGTGTTGGCAAATTCCACCCGGATGGGCTTTTATTAAAATAATTAATTATTTTTAATGGGAGCCTAAGTATAAACTTAGGGAATTAAATTATATTAATAGAACTGGGTGTGAAACTTCTAGAAAAAGACGCAGATCGAGTCAATATGATCTAATTCGTTGATTATGTTTTAATCTGGGTCATTGGTTATCCAACGAGAAGATTATAAGGACCTTGATGGGCATTTGGAAAATACACCGAAGATCGAATTTCTCAACTGAGCAGCACAGAGCAGCCGAAGGATTCAATCGAATTGATTCGATCGCAATGATATTTCCGATTGGAAGATCTTTTCCAGAGCCGGGAACATTTAGCATAAGGCAGAGAAGAGAACGTAGAAGAGCCAGGGTAGGGGCTATGGTAAGCAGCGCAGTGCCACATAGAGGTCGCGTTGTAGCCTTGAGGAGATCCGAGATTTTGTTGTGGATCAGTCAGATCTAGTGTCAGAGTGTCGGGGTGTGAGACCGGACGGGCAGAAGATCAGCATCCAGCAGCAGAAGGAGGTGACACAGTCCCCAGCCAGAGTGACGCAAATCTGCGTAGAGGCAACATGGGGCTCATCAGTTCAGTGTCGGATCATTTCCGGATTTCCAGTGTCAGTGTGAGGTAATCCTCACTAGTTCTTTGTTAATCAAATTCTCTGTGGATAGCCAGATTTGGGCATCCAGTTGTATTCAAAAACTTCTTCTAAATAATATCAAACCCTCATCTGCTGCACTGGTTTTCCAGCATAGGGTTTTCCGGGGATTTAGTCCAAAAATAACAGTGTAATGTGTGTGTAATTTTCTTGCTCAGATCTTGTTTCTGCATTTAATTTCCGCAGTTTATTTAGTGAAGGTTGCAATGTATTTGCTTCAATATTTACTTGTAGAACACAGTAAATAACTTGTATAATTTATCATGTAGGAGAAGTAATATCAGTTTGTTGCAATAGGGATTCCGGGATTAGGAATTTTCACATGGTATCAATGGTTGTAGAGCAGTGCCGGTGAAGCAAGAGAGCAGATCATGAAAACTCAACGTTGAAGGGGAGGGAGATCGAATAGCTGCGTAGGCAGCAGATCGAATCCCCAAGGGATTGGGCAGTCTAGGCCAGGAGGGCAAGATTTGCGAGGAAGTCTCTCTCTAAGTGAGTCGACAAAGAGGTAAGACTTTCCGGTTCATGATTTGTCAGCGGCAAAGGGAACAGCGCAGAGCAGTTTTCTGCGGCATTTTTGTGGGAAGAAAAGCGCCAAAAGAAGGAAGAAGGACACCTTTTGAGGGAATTTTCTTCCTAGTGAGTTCCCAGCCAAGGAATTATAATTCTTAGTGGCTGAGCAACAATAGCGAGGAGTGGATCTACTAACTCCAACAGGAAGTGCATAGGCCAGCCTGGCAGCTGCGCAACAAAGAGAGAGGGAGCAGTTCGACATTATTTAGTCGACAGAGATGGCAGCAACCGGGTTGAGAGATCAAGATCGGTTGGATGGTGCATCCAACTATGTGATCTGGCAGGCAAGAATCACGTGTCTGTTAGGTGAGCATGATCTCAATGGATTTATCGTGAATGTGGTAGATGTCGTTGTTGATGCAGATCCGTTGAAAGCCTACAAGAAGAATATGGCGAAGGCTAAGCGTTTGATCCTCAACTGAGTGAGGGATCATGTAGTATGTCACATCGTTGGCAAAGGGGCAGCCAAGGAGATGTGGAATGCCTTAGCTACGTTGTATCAAGGATCTTCCGAGCAGTGGAAGATGTACTTGCAGGAGAAGATGCAATCTATGCAGATGCATAAGGGAGAACGCATTGATCCATTCCTTGCAAAGCTTCAAGAAACCAGAGATCAATTGGCAGCTGTCGGATCAGTACCTCAGGCAACCGACATGGTCAAACTGGCTCTAAACTCTGTATCAGATGAATGGCAAGTCTTTGTCCAGAGCATCCTGGGCAAAGAAGGGTTTCCTGATTGGGAATAGATGTGGACCGCTTTTCAACAGGAAGAGATGAGGCGAGATATGATCAAGTGCAAACTTGATGGCAGCAAAAGCAGCAGGTCGAAGCCTAAGGAGAAGGAAGAGAATGCAGCCCTTGCATCTAAGGGACAGCAGGAGCAGCGAAGGCGGAATAAGGACGTCTCAAAGATCAAGTGTTTTTGGTGTGGTGAAATGGGTCACTACGCTACTTAGTGTCCTCTCAAGAAGACGGACAAGGACAAGAAACATGATCCGCAAGCTGCAACTGCAAGGATCGAGGATGAGGAGTTTGCCATGATTGCCCACATATCTCCAAGGGAGAATTGGGGTGATCTAGAGTTGTAGTTCGAAAGAACTACAGTTGGGTAGGGTCCCTAAGGAGTCCACCTCTTGGATCAATACCTTGCTACAGGAGCCCAAATCAGCAGTAGCAGGATGGACCTGTGTCAGTTGGTGCAGAGGAGTGTCAGACTGACAACGCAATGGCTAGAGAACGCCAGAGTCTGAGCAGTGCAGAGCAGGGTTGGTTGCAGTGCAGCAAGGCACAACGCAGAGTTAGCAACAGCGCAGCAACTTTAGAGGGTCAGCGCAGAGACTTGCAGCAGTCAAACCTTCAGTATCAGATGCATCATGCTGAACATTTAGTTCAGTAATTTTGGATGTTTTTATGCTGCAGCAGTAGCAATAGAAATGTAGTGTAGATGCAGTTGGCAGCAGTATGCATGGTCAGCAGCAGCATAGATGCAGCAGCGCAGTAGTTGGTGGACTGCAATGTCAGACATCAGCAGCGCAGAGAGAGATGTTACAGAGTCAGTGTAGTGCTTCAGCAGAAAGTATTACTAGAGCACATTCCTCGCTATGAGGGAGTGTTGATTTATGGTAGCATCGAATGTGTTCTAAGTCTCAAATTTTATAGGGAGGCTTAGAAACATGTATTTCAAAAAACCCATAAAGCGTTTTGGGAAATTCCACCCAGATAGGGTTTTATTAAAATAATTAATTATTTTTAATGGGAACCTAAGTCTTAACTTAGGGAATTAAAATAATTAATGTATATAAATAGAACTGTGTGTGAAACTTCTATAAAAAGAGGAGATCGAGTCAATATGATCTAAGTTGTTGATTATGTTTCAATCTAGGTTGTTGGCTATCCAACAAGAAGATTACAAGAATGACTTTGATGGGCATTTGGAAAATACACTGAGTGAGTCTAGAGCTCGAATTTCTCAAGTGAGCAGCGCAGAGCAGTCAGAGGATTTGATCGAGTTGATTCGATTGCAGTGAGGGGCAGTGATAGTTCAGATTGGAAGATATTTTCCTGAGCCGAGAATACTTAGTAGAGAAGGCAAAGAAGAGGACCCAGAAGAGGCAGTGTAGGGGCTATGTTGGGCAGTGCAGTGCCATGCAGAGGCAGCGTTGTAGCCTTGAGGAGATCAGACATTTTGTTGTGGATTAGTCAGATCCAGTGCCGGAGTGCCGGGGTGTAAGACCGAAGGGGCGAAATATCAGCATCCAGCGAGCAGAAGATCTAGCAGAAGGAGGTGACGCAATGTAAAAAATTCAATCCAGAAATATACAGTTGCAGTGATAGATTTATTTCTCCTACTTATTACTTCGATAAGTTATTTACAGAATTATATCAATAAATTTCGAAATAAATACTATTACCACATTCATGATTACATATGCAGAGAAAGGAACAGTAAGAAACAATCACATGTACAGACTTATCTTTGGACAATTGTCCCCGGAAAAACCCAATCTGGGAAAATCGGTGCAGCAGATGAGGGTTTATATCTTATTCTTCAGCAAATGAACTCTTTACAAGGAATACACTAGCAGATACATTTAGAAAACACCTGAGACAATTCTCAGAACCTCACGAAGATTTTTTGATACCCAGAAGACCCATTGTCTCCCTCCTCTGCCTTTGTGTGTTCACAATGACTGCACACTTTAAGTGGGCTCTTGTGTGGGCACACCCATGGGCGTGCCCCCCTCTCGCGTTGCTCATGGCCCTTTGCATCCCTCTATCCCTCGACTCACTACCCCGATTCCCTCTCGCTTCGAACTCTCTTGAAATTGAATTCTATTCTTTCAAAATCGATCTCCTTCGGGTTACTGAGTGTGTGCCCAGCTTGTTTTCCAAATGACCCTCAAGCTTTCTTTTATAATCTTCTCATTGATGAATCAACGGCCCAAATTAAAAGTCTAATCAATGGCTAAATTAAAACCTGACTTGATCTTCGTTCTCTAGAAGATTCACACTCTACCTGACTTGATCTTCGTTCTCTAGAAGATTCACACTCTGTCTTATTAATACCCATTAATTATTTAATTTCCTCAAGTTTAGACTTACGGTCTCCATTAAAATAATTAATTATTTTAATAAAACATTAACCGAGTGGAATTTCCACAAACGGTTTCTGGGTTCTTTGGAATATTAATGTCCAAGCCTCCTCACAAAATTTGAGACTTGGAATACTTTCTGATGCTACAAAAATCAACACTCCCTCTTAGCGAGGAAAGTGTTCTAGCAATATGCATGTTGCATGCTGCCCTACTTTGAAGCATCCTCTGCATTGTTGATCTCTGGTTGTTTCCCCTCATCTGTTGCATTGTTGCCCTCTATACTACTACCCATGACACTGCCACTGTCACTGCCTCATCTGTACTGTAGCTACCTCTAAATCCTAATCCTATCCATTCCTGCTACTGAAATGGATTCTTGATCATCCCCATCTTCTCTCTGAAATAGACAAACTTTGTCTTCTCCAGAGCCTTCGTGAGGATATCTGCCATTTGTTCTCCTGTTGGAGTGTACCGCAACTGTACATCTCCTCGTTGGACACAGTCTCTGATGAAATGATACCCGATGTCAATGTGCTTCAACCGATCATGAAACACGGGATTTTCAAAGAGCTTAATGCAACTTCGATTATGACATAGAATATTGGTCGCTTCCATCTTTTCCTTCAGTAAGTTCACAAGCAGCTTTCGAAGCCATATGGCCTCACACGAAGCCGTGCTAGCTACCATATATTCTACCTCTGCTGACCTCAATGCCACGAATTTCTATTTCCTGCTGCACCAGGAGGTCATTCCTGATCCAATACTTAAACAGTACCCACTAGTACTTTTCCAATCTACTGGACTCCTAGCCCAATCAGCGTTGGTGAACCCACTCAACCTGATGTCATTTCCATGGGTGTATTTCAATCCAAGCTCGACTGTTCCTTGAAGATATCTGAGAACATGTTGGCTGTTGCCCAATGAGCCCTCCTTGGTTCCACCATGAACTAACCGAGGGTATTGACAGCATAACAGATGTTTGGCCTAGTGTTGACCAGATACATCAAAGATTCTATGAGTTGCCTATACAATGTAGGATCAGCCTCATCATCATCGGACGTGTTGATTTTCTTCCAGTTGGTGATCATTGGAGTAGTCATGGGTCTACAGTCCTCCATCTAAAATATTTTCATAATTTATGTAGTATACCTTCCTTGACCAAGGAATATCTCCCCCTTCTGCTGCCAAACTTCCAACCCCAGAAAATAACGCATTAGCCCTAGATCCTTCATGTCTAATTTTGCAGCTAAATTCTCCTTGCAGTACTTGATGAGCCTCGATGACCCTGTCAGAAATAGATCATCTACATATAGAACCAGTATCAGAGGCTCACTCCCTACCCTTAGATAGTAGAGATTGGGATCTGCGTCACTCATGACAAACCCCATCACTGTCAATTCGACCATACTAAGCTCTAGGGGCTTGCTTTAGTCCACACAAAGCTTTCTTAAGCCTGCATACATGAGTCTTCTGCTCATGTGTCTCGAATCCCTCTGTTTTTTCAATGTATACTTCCTATTCTATCAACCTATTCAGGAACGCAGTCTTGACGTCCATCTGGTGAATCTCCCATCCCATCTACGCAACAAGGGATATCACGGATCTAATGGAAGTATATCGGGCTACTAGGGTGAAGGTCTCTTCATAATCTATCCCTTCCTTCTGAGCATACCCCTTACCCACAAACCGACTTTAAACTTCTCGATGCTGCCATCTGCAGCATATTTGATCTTGTGGATCCACCTTGAACCTACAGCTGATTTGCCCTCAGGTCTGATAACCACTTCCGAGACATCATTTGTCATGATGAAACTGTATTCTTCCACCATCGCATCTACCCATACCTGGTGCTGAGCTGCTACCTGATAACTAGAAGGTTCCCCAACCTGTGCTACCAAGGCTTGGTACCTTTTAGGCTGCCTGCGTTGCCTCTTCGCATTTCGGGGGGCTCCGACAAAGTCTTTTGTGTCCCTCAGAATTTTTTCTAGTTCCCTGCTTGATCTACCACTGGTAGTGGGTGGATCTACCTGTTGTGCTTCCTGCAAGTCCTCGGGAGAAGACCTTGGATCCCCATTCCTTGGAGAGGCACTCGTATTACCCTCCGCAGGTCGTTATGGTTGGACCAGCGGATCCTCCTCAGACTGCGTCGCAGAAGGCATCTCCCAGGATCCCCTGAAGGCCCTCTCCTCCATGAATTTCACATCCCTCCGCAATACAACTTTACTGCTCTCCGGAATGTAAATGCGGTAAGCCTTTGCATTCTCGCTATATCCTACCAGATATCCCTTTTCCTCGGTCATATCCAGCTTCTTCCTCTTTTCATTGGGCATATGACAATATGTCGTACTGCCAAAGATCCTAAAGTGGCTCACTTCAGGTTTGTTGCTAGTGAAGACACTTTCTGGAGTGATCTTTCCCAATGCGTTGTAAGGAATCTTGTTCTGAACGTAGACGGTTGTATTACAAGCTTTAGCCCACAGAAATTTGGGCATGTCTTGATCATACAGCATTGCCCTTGTAGCCTCGACAATAGTTCTATTCTTTCTTTCTGCCACACCATTCTGCTCCGGATTATATTGAGTAGTCCATTCTCTTATGATACCTTCCCTTGCGCGGAACCCTGTGAATTATTTATAAATGTACTCTCCACCATTGTTTGATCACACCACCTTGATCCGCTTTCTTGTCAGATTTTCTACCAGAGCTTTAAACTCTTTGAAACGATTGAAGGCTTCATCCTTGGTCTTCAGAAAGTAGATCTAGGTCTTCCTGGAATGGTCATCAATAAAGGTGACGAAATATTCGGCACCACTAAGAGCTCTAGTGGACATTGGTCCGCAGATATCCGAGTGTATCAAGCCCAATACACTCTTAGCCCTATTGTTGCTTCTCTGATATGTTGCCTTGGCATACTTTCCCAATACGCACCCATTGCAGACATCGTCTTACTTGGTGCTCAGTTCTGGAACTCTCGTGACAGTTTTCTTGAGAGTCTTTAACGCCCCATGATGCAAATGCCCCATTCTTTTGTGCCATAGTTCATTCAAGTCCTCATCAATGTTTCCTATTATTTCCATTGGAGATTCGAGCTCTAACTTATATAGTTTATTGCTCCTAACTCTGATTTGTGCTTTCTTCTTCCAACTTGGGTGTTTGACATATACTTTGTTGCCAATGAAGTAAACACCATAACTTGTGTTTTGAAGTTGAGACACCGAGAGTAAGTTCATCCCCAAACCAGGCACATGCAACACATTAGTGGGCCGAAGCTTATTTCCAGCCTCTGTTTGTAATACTACAGTAGCTCTTACAATAGGGGTACATTTTGCTTTATTACCCATGGTAATTTTAAAGTTCATCTGCTCTTCTCGATAGTTTGAGAAACATTCCCGCACTCCCGTCATATGAGTAGAAGCCCCACTGTCAATGTACTAGACTTCAGGAGAAGCAGTGCTTGACACACAAGCAAACTCTTCTTCTAGTCTGGATGCCAGAATAGAAACATCATGATCCAATCTGTTCTTCCATGCTTCTCTTCCTCTCTAGAGAACTGCATGAACCCTTCCGAGTTGTCGCAGCAATGTCAGGTTTACGTTCACTTGTTGGTCCTTTGTTCTTGTTTCTCATCTCTGGCTCTGATACCATGTAAAAATTTCAATCCAGAAATATACAATTGCAGTGTTAGATTTATTTCTCCTACTTATTACTCCAATAAGTTATTTACAGAATTATATCAGTAAATTTCGAAATAAATACTACTGCAATATTCACGATTACATATGCAGAGAAAGGAACAATAAGAAACAATCACATGTACACACTTTTTTTTGGACAATTGTCCTCGAAAAACCCAATGTGGGAAAATCAGTGCAACAAATGAGGGTTTATATATTATTCTTCAGCAAATGAATTCTTTACAAGGAATACACTGGCAGATACATTTAGAAAACACCTAAGACAAAATTACCGGAACCTCTCGAAGATTTTCTGACACCCGAAATACCCATTGTCTCCCTTTGCGTCTCTCTGAGACTCTGCGTACTTCTATGCGCAATCCCTGCGTTGGACTGTGTCACTCTGCGTGGGTACACTGCGTTGCAGCTCTGTGCTGCTTTCTGTGACCCTCTGCGTCTCTCTATCCTCGTACTCAGTCACTGCTGACTCCCTCCTCTCCTTCTGCCTCTGCAACTCTGCCCTGCAACTCTCTCTCTGAAATAGAATTCTATTCCTTCATAATCGATCTCCTTCGGGTTACTGAGTGTGCCCAGCTTGCTTTCCAAATGACCCTCAAGCCTTCTTTTAAAATATTTTCATTGATGAATCAACGGCCCAGATTAGAAGTCTAATCAATGGCTAAGATTAAAACTTGACTTGATCTTCATTCTCTAGAAGATTCATACTCTGTCTTATTAATACCTATTAATTATTTAATTTCCCTAAGTTTAGATTTAGGGTCTCCATTAAAATAATTAATTATTTTAATAAAACATGAACCGAGTGGAATTTCCACAAACGGTTTCTAGGTTCTTTGGAATAGTGATGTCCAAGCCTCCTCACAAAATTTGAGACTTGGAATACTTTCTGATGCTACAAATATCAACTGCAGTCCCCAGCCAGAGTGACATAGTACCCCGCCAAAATGACGCATATCTACATAGGCTATGTGGGGCTCATCAGTTCAGTGTTGGGTCAGTTTTGGATTTCCAATGTCAATGTGAGGTAATCCTCACTAGTTCTCTGTCAGTCAGATTCTCTGTGGATAGCCAAATTTGGGCATCCAGTTGTATTCAGAAACATCTCTTAATAATATAAAACCCTCATCTGTTGCACCGGTTTTCCTACATTGGGTTTTTTGGTACTTAGTCCAAAAATAACTCTGTAATGTGTATCTAATTTTCTTGCTTAGATCTTGTTTCCGCATTTAATTTCTGCAGTTTATTTAGTGAAGGTTGCAGTGTATTTGCTTCAGGATTTACTTGTAGAACACAGTGAATAACTTGTATAATATATCAAGTAGGAGAAGTGATATCAGTTTGCTGCAATAGGGATTCTGGGATTGGGAATTTTCACACTGAGGTCAGTTTTCGGATTTGCCTGTGGAGTGAGGAAAACCCTCACTAGATATTTTTGCCAGTTTTTCTCTACAGGATTGCCAGTGTGGGCATCCAGTTGTACTCAGATATTCCACTATTGCATAGTAATAAAACCCTCAGTTGCTTCACCGATTTTCCCAAGTTGGGTTTTTCAGGGGACATTGGTCCAAAAATAACGGTGTTATATGTGTGTGTGCATATATTTCTTCCTGCGTTTATTTTTCTTCTGCAGTTTGTTTGTGTAGGTTGCAGTGTGATTGATTCAGTGTTTGTCGTAGAAAACTGCAAACAAAAATTGTTAAGAGTTAATTTAACAATTAGGAGAATTATTTCCAGTTGCCGCAATAGGATTCGGGGTTAGCCAAATTTTCACATATTGTTCATCATTTGACCTCTTGAGAGGCTTATTATTTTGTTTATGAGCTAGTTTGGTGGGCTTGTCACCAAAAGTTAGTTATTTTTGCACATTATTTTATTTTAGGAGTTAATGTAGGCCTAGTTAGGTAATTCGAACTTCTAAGAAGTGTATAAATAGGAGCATTGTGAATTAATTTTGAATCATCATTGGGATTGGATCATTCTCTATCTTGAGATTTTCGCTATTCCTTCTTGGTGGACGAAGTTGGGGCATGGATGAATTTTGATGTTCGGATTATATTTTCTTATCTTGGAGCTTCTTGATTGGCAAATGTATTGATGGTTGGATAAATTCTCTTACATGTGAGTACGAACTTAATGTTATCTTCTTTTACTTTGCCACATGCATTGATAGTGGGATTTTCGCTATTTTAGGGCTAATTGTTGCAATCAATTATGTTGATTTGGGGTAGCATCAGATGTGCTCTATGTCTCAAATTTTGTGGAGAGGCTTAGACATATGTATTCCAAATAACCCAGAAATCATTCAGTGAAATTCCATACAGATTGTATTCTATTAAAATAATTAATTATTTTTAATGGGAATTAATAGAATATGAGTGTGAATTTTCTAGAAAAGGCGGATAAAGTCAAAAGTTAATCTTAACCATTGATTAGAGATCTAATCTGGGTCGTTGAAGTCTCAACGAAAAGACTATAAGAATGGATTGAAGGGTCATTTGAAAAATACATCGAGACGAAGAAAGAATCCAGACATCAAAATTCTTTAGTGAGCAGTGCTCAGGGAGAAGATCAATCGAGAGGATTCTCACAGAGAGGGGCAGAGATAATTTTCTGAAGGAAGAATTCCGGAGCTAAAGAGTGAACAGAGAGAAGACAACAGAAGCCAAAGGAAGCTCCGAAGAGCCAGTGACATGGAGATTACGTTGGGACTACGCAGAGTTGCAAAGGGAGTTTTGTTTTCGGTGGAGGAGACAGCAGAGGGTCAGTGCCACTTCCCGGAGGACATTTTCGGAGGGCAGAAGATTCCAGTTTCCAACCAGCAGTGAGTACCAGTACATAGAGACAGAGAGCAGCTACAAGTGTGATGCAGATACTGCGTGGGTGACGCAGATACTGCGTGGGTGACGCAGTCACTGTGCAGAGGCAACGCAGAGTAGCTTAAGTCAAGTGCAGGTCAGTGCCGGAATCCCATGGAAGAGTGAGATCTGTCTCACAAGACTTTATTGGTCAGATTTCTCTATATGATTTGTCAAGATTGACAATCATAAATTTGTACTCAGAAAAATTACTGCATAATATTAAAACCCTCAGTTGCTGCACCGATTTTCCCACATTAGATTTTTCCGGGGACAATTGTCCAAAAATAACGGTGTCCATTCATGTATACTTGTGCTAGTATTTCTTTCTTGTTCTTGTTTATTGTGAAGACTGCAATGTATTTCATTTCGATAATTATCACAGCGTTTGTTCAATAATTTGCTTCAGTTAGGCAATAGAAGAAATTTAATCAGTTGCTGCAGTAAGATTCCGAGTAGCAGAATTTTCACATGGTATCAGAGATGATAGATCCAGAAGAGGCAATTCTAAGCAGAAGAGGGAGGAGACTGCGTAGCCAGTGAACCAGGTTCCTCAAGGGACTGCGCAGCAGGCTCAACGCTAAGCTTCAGAAGAGACGTAGTTTATTTTTGCAAAAGGAAAAGAGCATAGATAAGTATGGAAGACTTACATATCTTATCTTCTAGAATAGAAGAAGATTGTGCATGTTTGTCGAGTTCAGCATATGCAGGTATTTGGTACATTGATAGCGGGGCTTCAGTTCATATCACTAGAGTACGAGAATACTTCTCGAGTTATCAAGAAGAGCAGATGGAATTCCAGATCACTATGGGGAACAAAACAAAATGCACTCCAGCAAGAAGAGACACCATAATGTTTCAAATGGAAGCAGGAACCAGCATCAGAGCCACGAATGTGCTGCATGTCCCAGGGCTTGGGATGAATCTAATTTCAGTGTCCCAGTTACAGGACAAGGGATATGATGTATACTTCATCGGGAAGAAGGCATATGTCAAGCATCCAAGCTAGAAGAAGAGGAAGCAAATTGGAACTTGAAGCAACAGATTATACAGGTTGCAGCTCAAGTCTCCAATGGCACTGATAGGCAGCAATCTTGATAGCGAGAGAGATTTGAACAAACTATGGCACAGGAGAATAGGACATCTGCACCATGGAGCACTGAGGATGCTCAGAGAGACTATTACTGGTGTACCAGTCCTCAATACGGAGCATGATGATGTATGTAGGGGGTGCGTACTAGGGAAGTAGGCTAAAGAAGCCTTTCCCAGAAGTGAGAACCGAGCAACAAGCGCATTAGGATTGATACACTCAAACATTTGTGGCCCAATGTCCACTAATGCTCTCAGCGATGGAAAATATTTTGTCACCATCATTGATGATTACTCCAGGAAAACTTGGGTTTACTTCCTAAAGACCAAAGATGAGGTCTATGTTCGGTTCAGAGAATTTAAAGCTCTCGTAGAGAACATGTCAGGGAAGAAAATAAAGATATTGCGCTCAGATAATGGTGGAGAATACACAAATGGAGACTTAACTGATTTTTGTGCAAAGGAGGGCATCAAGAGAGAGTGGACAGCTCCATACAATCCACAACAGAATGGTGTAGCAGAGTGGAAGAACAGGACTATTGTAGGGGCAGCAAAAGCCATGTTATATGACCTAGAACTGCCTAGATTCTTATGGGCAGAGGCATGTAACACAGTTGTATACATCCAGAATAGAACTCCTCACAGAGCATTGGGGAAGAAAATGCCTGAAGGAGTTTTCATAGGGAAGAAGCCGGAAGTAGGACACCTCTGGATATTTGGAAGTCTGGCATATTGCCACGTGCCAGATGAGAAAAAGAGTAAAATTGATCATATTGCAGAGAAGGGGTATCTCATAGGATATAGAAAGACCTCAAAGGCTTACAGAATCTACATTCCTAGCAGCAAGAAAGTTGTAGTAACGTGAGATGTTAAATTCATGGAATATAGGGCCTTCCGGAAATCTCGTGAGATGCCAACATAGGATCAGACAGCAGAGGTTCCTTTAGTCCAACAACAGCAGGAGCAACAAGAAAGACAGACAGGAGGACGCACACCAGGATCTAGTACAGTAACCAGTACTAGCATTTCCACAAGAGAGGAAGAGTTTGGAGGTTCTCAGCAGATGGAACAGCAAGCACAAGAGGAGGAATTGAGGGAACCTCCTACCACCAATGGTTGAACTAGTAGGGAGGCACGACAGATACTGAATCTCATCATCTTGTTGAATCTCAACACTCCCTCTCAACAAGATAGGGATTATCTTCCACCCCAATCCTGCCTCTATCGTATTCGAATTTGCTCCTTGTGAGCACCTTCGTCAAAATATCTGCATCCTGATCTTCCGTAATAATGTACTGAAGCAACATGATCTTACGCTGCACACAATCTCTGATATGATGATACCAGATATCAATATGTTTAGATCTATCATGAAACACAGGATTAATCGAGAGTTTAATGCAACTCTGATTATCACAATGTGTCATTGTAGGATCGAAATGTGAACCGAACAAACCGACCAGGATCTTCCTCATCCAGATAGCCTCACATGCAGCTTGACTTGCTGCCATGTATTATGCTTCCGCTGAACTAAGTGCCACGGATCTTTGTTTCATGTTGTACCAAGAAACTATTGTAGATCCGATACTGAAAATCCCTCCTGATGTGCTCTTCGGTTCATGGCCGCCGACCCGCATCCGTGAAGCCATGCAACTTCACCTCATCCGTCCGTCTCGTACCATAAACCAGCACCGATGTGCCCCTCGAGATATCTCAAAACATGCTTGCCTTCCTTCCAAAAGAGCTTGGTAGGCTTTAATCATCGCTTTATTAAATCGTTCCAATACATAGAATATGTCCGGTCTTGTATTGACTAAAAACATGAGCAAACCCACCAACTATCGATAAACAGTGGCATCCAATACCTCTGCCGATGTAGCATCCTCTTTCTTCCAATTTCCTGGAAGAGGAGTGTTGATAGGCTTGTAGCCCTGCATGTGAAACTTCTCTAGTATCTCTCGGGCATACTTGCCTTGAGACACAAACAGTTCACCTTCCCGCCGCCATATTTCCAATCCAAGGAAATAATGAAGGAGTCCCAAAGCCTTCATCTCAAACTCCTTTGCAAGATTTGCCTTGCATGAGTGTATCAACTTCTCATCACCCATTAGTATTAAATCATCAACATAAAGAAAAATGATTAAAAGCTTACCCTCCACCACAATCTGGTACAGGTTTGCATCCGCCTCACTCTTGGTGAAGCCAAGTCCGGTGAAATAGCTGTCGATCCGAGTGTACCAAGCACGTGGTACTTGTTTCAGCCCATACAATTCTCTTTTGAGCCTGCACACATGTGACTCGCTGCTGAAGATCTCAAATCCTTCAGGCTGATCAATGTACACCTCTTCCTCAATGATCCCATTAAGGAACACAATCTTCAAGATCCATCCATGAAAAAGCCAACCCATATGCATTGAGAGAGCAAGGATGGTCCGTATGGAAGAATACAAGGCGACAGTGCAAAGGTTTCTTCATAATCAATCCCCTTGATCTATGAGAAGCCTCGGGCAACATATCTCGCCTTATACTTCTCGACGCTCCCATCAACAACTTGATTTACCTTGTAGATCCATCTTGATCCTACAACCGATTTACCCACCGGCCTTGGAACAATCTCCCAAGCACTGTTTCTGACAATGGAGTCATACTCCTCCACCATGACATCTACCCATGTGGGATCCTACATTGCTTCTTCAAAAGAAGATGGCTCTGTCACAATACACTTACTCATAAGAGCCATGTATCTAGTAAATTGGTCGTGTGACGCCTCTTTTTCTATGGGGATGTAGGACTAATTGCAAGAGGTCAGATCAAGCTTCGCCTCTCTCTAAAAACCGTGGGTCCGTCGCCTCAACTGAGGCGTTTCACTCATTCCCGCATGAATGGACCCCCTCCACCCATGAATCTCCTCCCCGTGCTGATCCACATCTAGAGGCTCATCTTGGGGAACAAGTAGCTCCTCCTCTACATGCAAGTGTAGCTCCCTCTCAAGCGACAACTTCATGGCTTTCACCTCATTGAATTTTATATCCTGTCGCACCACAGTCATTCGACTGCTTGGCAAATACACAAGATAATTATGGGGTGTTTCTGTGTGCCCCACAAATATCCCAACATTTGCAGTCGGCTCCAACTTCTTCCTGGCTTCCATTTTCACATGAATGTAAATAGATGAGCCAAAAATCTTCAAATGAGAAATATCAAGCTTCTTACCAGTAAAATCTTCTTCAGGTGTACTCATGCCAAGTACTCTATGAGGACAACGGTTTTGCACATAAACCATAGTGTTGCATGCTTTATTTGTCAAGTGCATCAGTTCTGTCATAAAGACGCTGCAAAGACCCACGATCGTTCTATTCTTCCTCTCCGCGACCCCATTCTGCGGTGTGTTATGAGGCGCTATGAGTTCTCTTTAAATTCCTTCTTTGCTACAGAAGTCTTTGAATTCACCCGAGATGTATTCACCACCATTATCGCTCCGTAGAACTTTCACTTGCTTCCCCGACTCCTTCTCCACCAATGCTTTAAACTCACAGAACTTTGAGAATGTTTCGCTCTTCTTCTGCACGAAGAAGATCCAGTATCTACGAGAATAGTCATCAACAAATATAACATAATACATGTGTTTTGTTGTTGAAGCAACCGAGAAAGGTCCACACACGTCTGTGTGAATTCTCTCCAGGATCACCGAAGCACGGTTCTCCTTCTCATGAAAGGTGGTCTTCACAAACTTACCCATAGTACATCCCTTGCACTGATCTGACTGCGCAAGAGTACCCTTGGGAAGTCCAATAGAAATCTACTGCAAAATCTTCAAAGCGCCATGGTGAAGATGGCACAATCTCCTGTGCCATAATTCGCCCTCATCCTGGCTCACCACTTCTTCTGCTTTGCCCACCATTGCAACACAGCCATCTACCTCCAGCTTGTAGAGATTCTTAACTCGAATCCCTATCTTCTTGGTTTGACCCGTTGTTTTATGTCGAAGGAAGGCTTTTCCCTCACTGAAAAAACATCATAACCTTTGTCTTCCAACATTGCGACCGAGACCAAGTTCTTCTTCAGACCTGGAACATGCATAACATCCTTCAACAAGAATGGATTACCGGACTCCCTCTCAAAGGTAATGGTCCCAACGCCGGTCGCATTGTATCGACCATCGTCGCCCATCTCTATATGCATTTGAAGGTCCTTCTCCTCCAAGTCACTAAACAACTCCTTGTCTCCCGTCATATGGAAAGACGCACCACTATCAAGATACCACGCCAATCCCATATAGCTTGAAACCAAGCATGCGATCAAAGAGAAATCAAGTTCAAATTGTGAGGCTAAGGCCTCTCCAGCTGCAGCGCCAGCAGCCTTCTTGTTCTTCTTCTTCTGTGGGCAGTTAGTAGCGAAATGCCCATGTTCGTGACAGTGAAAACACTTCACTTTGGACAAATCCTGCTTCTTGCCTTTAGCATCGGATTTTGAAGGAAATTTCTTCCCCTTCCCCTTCCTTGCTTTGGCAGCCAAAGCGCAATTCTCTTCATCTTCATTCTTCGATGAAAAGCCATCCCTGGTACCTCGCCTTATCTTCTCCTGCACAAGATCCGACCAAAATCGCTCCCATCCCAATAATTTCCCCCATCCATTGACAAAGTCTTTGTAGCTATGCCAACTCTTCGGAAGCCCAAGGAGAGCCAAGCTCACCAAGTCTTCATCATCAACAGTAATCCCCACACTTCCCAGTTCATCCCTACAGTGGACAAACTTCGTGAGATATTTTGGAATACTGTCGCCCTTCTCCATTTTTTTTTTTTGAGCTTGTCTTTCATCACCAACTTCCTCTAGTCACTACTGCTTTGGAACAAATCTGTCAAAGCCTTCCACATTAAGAATGGAGTAGCTTTCCCGTGAAGGCTGGACACAATATGGTCCTTCACACCTTCCAATAGAATTCTTCTTGTCTTTGCTATCTTCTTTTGCCATGCGTCAAGTAATGCAGCATCGCTAGATCCCGGCTTAGGAACATTGCTATCAATAAACTCCTTCAGTCCATTATCCTCCAACACCGCCTCCATCCTATCCTTCCAAGCTATGTAATTCGAGCTCCCATCAAGGGCATACTCCAATCGCAACCCATTGAAAGACATTTCAATGTATACTCAACTGTCACACCAAGAATTTTATGAAGCAAATTCGAATTGTCCACCAGCACAAACTCAACAATTCTTCACAATTGCAATCTTCAAGAATTAACACTGCTCCGATACCATGTAGAAATTATATACAGTAAGCATGCATACTTCCAAATTCCCCTGATCTCACAATATTTAACTTCTTGCAAAATACAGAATCATTCCACTGTTAATCTTTTGCGGGAAATTAATTGCAAACACATGTGAAGCGTAAATAAAAACAATCGCACATAACACAGTTGTTTAACGAGAAAGCCTGAAGCTGAAAACCCCAACTATCATATATTATGTGTAAAGACTCAATCCCATGATTTCTTACATGCACCTATCTGAATTTTGATTTAAGTATAAAATCCAATGAGAGGAGTGTAACAGCTTAAATTGAAAATTTCAGCTTACAAAATTAACTATCTATACATAGAGGAATACCTGAAAACCAGCAACAAAACCTAAAGCGGGCTGAAGATTTCTTGAGCGGTGGTTCTCCTTGTGATGTTGTGAACAGGTTACCGAACAATCAAATCCTCCCAGCCAATCTAGGAACAATCCTAGACCCAAAGGATGCCTCCTCTGCCCCCGTGCCCACAATTCCAAGAACCCAGAGACTCCCTTTCAAAACAGTTCCTCTCCCTCCATATTGTCACTTGATAATTCTGCAGAATTTCCAAAACAGACCCCCTTCTCCTTCATATTTCATCCCTTAAATAACCCTCCTCCACCGCCTCTTACCTCTCAAGATCTTATCCGCATTAATGTTGATATTATAAGTATTTATGGTGAGGTGATTCACATTAACATGGATAAGGATATATTTATGGAGGGGGTTATACAGTTGTTCTATTTATGGAGCATTTGTCTTATATTTAAGTACTTTTTTTAAGATTAATTTTTAATATTTGAATATTCATTTTTAACTTAATGAATTAACTTCATATTTTAATTAAATTATATTATTTTCTTTTATTAGTCCTTTTCATGTAATTTATAATTAGTTAATCTTAATATTAATCTTAAATCTTAATATTAAATCTCTAACTTATGAAATCTTGATATTAGTAGGTAGGTGTACTAGTGCGATGTGTGCGATATAGGCATGTGTAGCTATCAAATGCATATATCATACACACGCTAATATTATTTTGCGTATAACTTGGGAATGGGTCGTCACATTATGTATCATGGAGATCATGTAACAATCTCATACAAAGCTTAGTACATCAAGTTCTCAGTACAATCAACCATCACACACTAATTAGAAGAAATTTGCAAATCCATGCACCGATTTCTTGCCACCTGATAGCCTACCTCCACTGCGCAATCCCTGCTGAAGAATAGCTTTGAATGAATTCGAATTACCCTTGCCTTGATTGCAATCCTCATTGGCAACTCCAATGTGTGTGTGGTGCAATCAATGCATCACTATAGTCACAACAGATTGTCCATCTTACCCTTTCACCTATCTTTCCACTGGAACTGACATGCACTGTAGTTAACTGCTGTATTGTTCAGTTGATTAATGAGTTATTATTTGTGAATTAATTAAGTCATTAATTCACTCCATTCTCACTAGTGTATCATTCAGTTAGACTAGATACAACTAGCTCAACTAAGTCTAACTCACTTTAACTGAGTTAAACTGAATACAACTCCATGAACTACTCTTCCAACTCTATTGTAACTTTGCCACTTCAGTTCTAACTGAGTCCTCCATGCATGAACCACTAGTAAACCCTAGGAATTGCGTAATTCCTTCAGCCCACTGATTTGCCAAATCTGTGCACTGAAACTAAGTGCTCCAAGAGAATAAGTTGTTGTTTATTGTCGGATTATTATTAAGAGCTAATAATAATTGACACTTCTATTTATAGATTGACGATCTATAAATAGACTTCGCCCAATATTCTAAAAACAGAATTTCATTTATTTTTCCAACTTGATCAACCATCCACAAATAGCATCCTACAACTTCTGAAATATGATCACCATGTCTAAAAATAGACTTGCGCCAAAAATAGCCTGCTCATCATCTTGTTGAATCTCAACATCTATTGCTCAGGCTTTTTATCCACAGCTTGTGCACAAGGCCGAGTTGCATCAAACCTCGGTTCGAATTTTCTCCGAGACAAGGCAGATTGCAGGTGATTTGTATTTGTGTTGAATATTACTTACATCATCATCTCAAGTCTTTGGTAGCAGGCCGAGTTCAGAGGAATCTCAAGTGTTGTAGCAGTCTTTCTTGGTAAAGCCAAGTGCAAGGTACCATAGGAGTCTGAGATTTCCAGGCATTATATCTAATTGCCCTCTTATTAGTGGAGCAAGTTCTAGGTATGCATCATAATTTTTCTTGTAATTCTCCAAAGCAGAGAATTTAAAGGGTTGAATTGCAGCAATATAAAGGAAGGTCGAGTGCACTATCGTTGATTACATTTCCAGAATTAAAATATCATTGGGTTGTGTTATCCATGCTTATCATCTGAGCGGTATTGGTGGAGAGTTTCAGTGAATTTCTAGCCAGGGAGCCATAAACAATTTCAGGCATGAGATTGAATATCTTTCCTGAAGGGATGTGCTTCTACTATCTCATGAAAGGTTGCTTGCTACAGGTGGAAAAACCTAATCTGGTGCTTGGAAGTCACTTATTCCTCCATGTGCAGATCACTTATTGTTTGGGCTGAATTTAGGAAACTGTCGTTGGTTATATTACCTACAAGAATGAAGTTTGGAATAAATATGGATTGTTGGTTGTATTAGATCACTACAGGAGCAGATAAAAAAAAAAAAAAAAAATGAGCTGGTTGTGCGTTCACATCAGCATATAAAAGGAGTTTTGTAGCATGTATTGGCCCTAGCAGTGTGTCAAATCAGAGCAACAAGAGGGGTCGAAGTCATTTTTCTCTGTTGTTATGTATTCCAAGGTGCGTTGGAGCTTCCCTACAACTCAAATGACCAGGCTCATCTTACCCATTCAAATTTATTTATATTGCACAGTGAATGTAAAAGAATCATTTTTGCTACTACTATGATAAGAATCAGCCTTGTGTAGTTATGAGTAAATAGATATATTAATTGGATACTTGATACTATTCCTTATGAACATTTATGAAGATAAGACTATAAATAAACTCCTACAACAGTGTGTAAAGACAATAGGTTGTCAGTGAGAATTTTATATCATATACCCAACAATTGTTGAAATTATTGAAATCTGAAGGAAAGGAGATTTACAGTCACTTTTTACTAAAGCACCTTGTTGAGAAATTCAACAAACTTGGAAAAACAGTGACCTCATTACCACAAACATTCCTGTTATCATTGGTTGAACCATGGAGGGATTCCTAAATAGCTTGAGAAGAATAAAAGTTGGTTCCTTGAACCACCATGCATCAGATGACCAGAAAACAAAATTGAACAGCAGAGCCTTTTCAAGGGGAATTTATGCCATCCTTCAAAAAGAACAGCCAAAAGAGTTGCAAGAAGAATTGGGGATTGGTCACAAAATTCTTGCACTTGGAACAGACTTGAAACACATGAAGATGACATGGAGAGTTATGTCCAAACTTGATGAGCTTAATGAACTCCTATCCAAAATAAGCCAAGTAGAAGGGAAGAAACTGATTTGGGCTCTAAAACCATCTATGCTTGCTCTTATACAACCCAAATTCTTGGAGGAACCGTGTGAGGGGGTCAGACTTCTAGTTGCATCATGCCTCAGTAACATCATGAAGTTGACCGCACCTATAACTCCATACAGTGATGATGTTCTGAGGATTATGAGAATGATAGTAGAGACTTTTCAGGATTTGGACAACAGCGCGGGCTCTACCTTCGGGAAGAAGCTTGAGATTTTAGGGAGTATGGCCACATTCAAGACGTATGTCATCATGTTTGACCTTGAGTGTGATGACTTGATTCTGCAGATCTTCCAATGCTTCTTCAGCATTAGGAGACATCATCCTAACACCGTCATAGCACACATGCAGTCCATCCTGTCATCATGTATGAGAGACCATGAGACCATTTGCCGAGAGTTGCAGACCAGGTTGTTGAGAATTTGGAGGAGAGAGCAATTGGTCTCACCTGCTGCTTATGAGCTAGCCCAAGGGCTGGTTCAGCAGAATATTGGGCTATTCAGGAGACAATTGACCAGGGAGGAGCTCCTCCAGTTTGGTGGATCTGGCAGCAGAAATGAGTTGAGGAGGAAGGGACTTTGCTTCATCTGCAAAGAACCTTGGGGGCCTGATCACTCATGCTTGAGTGATGCAGATGATGCGGCAGAGGCAGAACAAAAGAGCATTCCTTCTGTATGCCAGGGTGAGGACTCTTCTTCAGATGAGTCCATGGGATCAGATGAGGATGCTTCTGGGGAGCGAGAGCAGTCATGCGGAGTTGATGGCAGTAGGTTGGAGCTGCATTCCAGTGTGAAGGGTGAGCAGTCAGGGGACTCTACGAGAGATACTCTAGGTGATTAGTCACTTGTGTCGAGTCACTTGTGACGATTCAGCCAGAGCAGCATATGATGAAGCCTGAGTCAACAGAGAAGGATACTATGCACATCATGCATGATAGTCCTTTGGGGGAGAGCCAGATGGAGGCTCACATTGAGTCTATGATGGATATGTGACTAACCTTGGGGTCAGCAGACAAACCTTGGGGTCTATGAGGAGGAGTAGTCAGATGTACAAACATCGAGTACGGTGACAGCAGTTGCAGATCCATATCGGCTGGAGATGTTGGAGGTTGATGGGATAGTGTTGCAAGGGGCTAGTGGATAGCAGGAGCATTACATTCCCGATCAGGAGGGGGAGGAGTTGTTGGAGATGGTGGAGCATCCATCTTTGGGCCGACACATCGATGAGGTGCAGATAGATGCACATGCAGTCAGCGGAGTTGCAGTACTGTCAGGGAGTAGCACTCTCCAGGAGTACATCGATGGGGTTTGCAGCATATCTTGCCCACTTTGGCCCATTATAGAGAGGGGGGCCTTCTTCTGCAGGCAGATCTTGTCAGCAGACGGGACAGAGCAGCATGAGTTGATTACGGGCTAGCGACGGCACTTTAGGCATGTTTCGTATGCAGTTGTCACTACATGGGATTCTCCTTCCATGATAGATTGGCGAGAGATCATGAGTTGGTACCCTCTTGATGGTACAATCTTCTTTGTAGGGAGCACAGCGGAGTAGGGGCCCTTAGACATGGCAGATGATACAGATTCCAGTTGGCAGTGGGGCACAGATCGAGATTTCTTCAGCATTCCATCTCGGCTTCAGGAGAGCAGGATCAGCATTGGATTGAGTCAGGGGTTGGATTGGAGAGAGGTGATGAGTTGGTACACAATTGGTGGAGTAGCTTACACAGACATAGCTACAGCACAGTAGGAGCCGTGTTCTTTGCCTCATAGAGCAGCAGTTATAGCCAGAGGCAGTGCGCACGATAGGCCGTGGGACTTGGGCGATGATTGGCCATGGTGGTGTTGGGATCCAGGAGGATTGTTTGATGACAGGTACAGTGAGAGATCAGTTTAGGATCCCAGCATTGAGGGGTCTATTCCGGGTGGATTGACACAAGCACATAGTAGCACCAAGGGGTTTGTATGGGATCCGGGCATTGGGTCTTAGTTGCATCAGGCCAACAAAGTGGCCCACATATTTGGATTGCTTGAGGGCAAGCAATCTTGGGGCAGAACGTCTGTAATATTCCCTTTTTTGGTGTCACCTACGACAGGGTTAGGTTGGACTTCCAGAGTTAGGAGCAGACATGTCACAGGTACAGGTTGGTGTCATCAGCGGGCTCAGGGGCTTTTTGGAGGAGTTTTGAGGAGTTTCTATGCGTTCCGGTGACATTCGCTTAATGTATTCCATCATTCGAGAAGCTTGCATCTTGTTCTGGTGCATTCCAACAACTTTCGGAAAATTGAGCTATTTTTAGGCTTAACTCAGTTAATTACACTCAAGGTGGCATTCCGAGAGGAATACATGATAGAACACCTTAGTGTAATAGCTCATTGGAACCGGGATGAGGATACCTACATGATGGGATGGTTGGACACGAGTTTCAGTGACCGGAGGAGACGTGGTAGCCGATTTACTCTTTTCTGCATTAAAAATGAATATTTTAATAAGAGGGAAAAGTGCTCCATGAATAAAATAAGGCTCTAGAAGGATCCAAGAGATCTATAAAAGAAAGGGAGGAGGCCATTGAGGGATATCTTTGGAGTAGATCATTTTATTGTGTATGAGAGGTTTGAGAACGTGGTTCTCTACTTCAGCCGTAGCCCCAGGATAGAAACCCTCGAGTGATTAGTCGAGTGTTGAACGGAAACCCAATACTCCTGAGGAGGTTTCACTCAGAGATCTCACAGTGCCTCAGTGGAGTTTGGAGAGGTCAGTTTTTCCATTGCCGATTTGTAGCAGTCTTCTCACCGAGCCATCTACATCATTGTCAGCGCCATTCATCAGTTGGGCCAGAGATCTTTCTGGGTTTTGCTTCACTTGCTTTGCAAGCTCAGGTTTCGCTATTCCTTCATGTTGATGTACTTTTTCCCATGGATTAATAAAATGGCTCAGTGATTTTATCGGCATCCATTGTGTATTATTTGGGGTTGTGTATATTTCCATTAATTTTGCTATTCAAGTTTATTTCAGGTATCTATTGTTAAAATCCTTATTTGGGAATATTACATATTCCGTTACATGCAATAACCATTAAAGAAATTCAACAAAAATTCTCATAATATACCCAAGAGTATGCCTTCTTTGAATCCCAAAATGACATTTCCACAACAAAAACTAACCTCCAATAGCCAAAATCCACATAAGATCACATGTCCACAAGTAGCAAAGTACAAAGAGCAAGTCGAGTCTCTTTAAGAGACGTTGAATTCCACACACGTGATGATGTTAAAGTGAGAGAGGTGATCCTCTACTTATATGAGGTTTATCACCTCTAATTTATGACTAAAATCCCCTATGCAAGTTTCATTTTTGAGTAAACATAAAGTAAAATTGGGTTACAAGCCAACCTACTCGCTCAACAACAAAATATGCCAAAATAAAACCCACAAGTCTGAGTCGTAAGCCTCAAAAAGGGATGACGTCATTCCCTTCTAGGGCTCCAAATGCTCCATCAAGGAAATGGAAGGACTACAAATGTCTCCAAGCATCATGATCATCCTCCATTTGAGAAAAAATCCTCAAATCAACCCTCAAAGCAATTCCATGCGTCCAAAATCCAGTTGTGGCCACCATATGTCATATCCATGGGTGCCAAATAGACAAGGTGATGCCCTCTCTCTCCAGGATTGGGGCTCCATTAGGTGCAACAAGCCCTCCTCAATCATGCTATGCAATGACGATCCTCATATGGGCTCTAGATCAAGGCATGCCCGTCCTGAGTGTATAGATGTAATGGAGGAAGCAATCATGGAGGCATGAGTTACCCTTCTCGGCCTGCTTTTTCCACCCCTTTGGTGCCCCTTTTACTTCTTTTTTATAATGCTTTTTATTTTGGTGCATAATTCAAGGATCAAAGCTTGCTCTTTATGATTTGGTATTTGTTTTACCCCTTAAGATGAGACAGTTTCTCACTCATCAAGGTTGGGACATGCAAGGATTCCTTTTGATGAGATGGATCATCAAGTGCTCAAGAACTAGGCGATGGCTAATGAGGAGGGCAAAGATCATGCTAGGCTTTTTCCCACGTGCTAAATAATGTCCCAACCATCTTTTGCATTTAACTTTTCTTTTTCTTTTGTTGTGACTGTCTTATGCTTTTTCATTCTTTTAACTAAGAAAGGTTGGAGGAAAGGATTTACCCTAAGACATCTTCCCTCCAAGCGGTAATCTTATCCTTCAAATAAATTAATCTTGAAAGCTTGTAAAAGTCTTGAGCAAAAAAAGCAAATCTTGCCTAGGAGAAACACAAATATGACTTGTCTTCCACTGATTAGAGGAGATTAAGTTAAACTACAAAAAGATGTGCCACATGTACAAGAATTCCTCCAAGAGAAGAGGCCATCCAACTAAAGATGTTGAACTAGGGCCTAAGGAGGCTTAATGTCTCTCCCAAATGCAAGGGTAGACCCTCAAAACATGGTAGAACACTCATTCAATAAACAAAAGTCCAACAATATCCCCACATCTAGCCTCAAGCTTGGGATGGTCACACGCGTGGGGTAAATGAGGTCCAAAAGAGAGGATGACTCCTCCAAATAAGTTCCAACATGTCCATTTGAAGTCTCCAATGTAGATGACCATCCTCAAATCATGTAAGTGACCTCCAAAGGTCATGGAAGTGGTCTCCTCAAGTCAAAAAGCATTCCCATGTTCCAAATGACTAATGGTCCTCCAAGAGGGTCAACCCTCAAGTCAAGGGAAAGATGTCTCCAAAATGAGTGAATGAAAAAATATCTCAAGGATCTAGGACATGGCATGTCAATAGAGGACCCATGCATGAGGAAATAACCCCAAAGTGCCTTGGGAAATGTGATCAGTGCTTAGGAATCCATGAACTACCTCGAGATCTATGAAACTACCTTAGTCAATACCTATAAATAAGCAATTATAGAGTCATTAAGAGTCCATAGCCAAAGTGTGACAAATAAATAAAGGGATCCATGCTTAGGCATAAGATAAGTGTGCTCCCATAGGTATTACAACCTTTATAACATAAGCAACAATTTTACCTAGAGTGAAGTAAAAAAGTCTAGCGGTTATCAAGGTCATGTGTCCTAGTGGATCCATCCCAAGACCTCCAAATACCTGCCAAGCCATACATGGCTACCTAGGAATCGCCTTAATGGCCTCCAAGGGATAGTCAACTAAGCCATAAGAGCAAGGGCTATCCTGAAATGGGGACCAAAAGGACAAGCCATGACCGACCACAAAAGATCTAAATCTAACATATAGGTTAGAAACGTTTTTACATAGATCATTTAAGCATGGTCCAATACAATATATGAGTACAAAATGGTCACTCTTTTGATTGATCATGATACAATAGTACAAAGCATCATAATGGCACATCTGATCATGATTATGGTACTCTGAACTCTCATATCATTAAGATAAGCACAAAATCTGCACATATGATGGGTCACATCCAGTGAAAAAATATCAGGTGCACTAAAGTGAACTTGAGGTGTAACAAAGCCAACATCCGAGGACAAAGATTTTAAGAGAAGAATGCAACTATCAGATACCTTGCCACCTTCGAGTCCATCATCACTCATGGTCATGGAGATTCCGTCTCTTACTAGGACAATCTACGATTTGTCATGTTGTTTAATCTTCTCATAGAGTTTGTTTGTTTGGTAATCCGTCAAAGACTTCCAATAAAACTATTTCCAATCCTTCAAATTAAGGCCCACAAGAACCCAAATTCAATTTGAACCAACAAACATTTTAAATAATTCGAGAGAACATCATAATAGGGGGAGGGTCAACAGCTTATGATTTTTGGGATAGATTAAGATCTTGTCCCAGATAGCCACTTACCTGCATACTTGTCCCACCAGTCACCAAATATGAAAGCCTTTGATTCCTAAATGATTTCCTACAAAGAAGGCAAGAAGTAACCCCAGTTGCCACTGCGCGTTGAAAAAGTTTATTTATATACATCTAACTTTGTATTATTTCATTTAGTTGATGGGTATTTACCCCAAGAAAAGTGAGGTGCATTATATACCATGGATTGGGTGGGGGTGATCCATCACCTCTTTCGTTGGTGAAGAAGCAGTGTGCAAGAGTGCAATGAATCTAGAAGTTTCATTGGATGCAACAGCATTAAACATGGACATTAGCTTATAAGTTATAACCACACTGAATCTAGATGGTACATTAGGTGCAACAGCATTCACTATAACCCATGTCAACCTTGGTAAGGCATGAATCCTGAGCTTGTGAATTTAAATGATGGATATCTCAAGTTGCAGAAAATTTGAGCTCCATGGGTATGAATATGGAACACTTTTCCAATTTAAAAATCAATATGTATATCTATTCTATTTTCAAACAAATGGCAGCAATCTCTTGTAATTTAAGAAAGCAAAATATTATGGAGATATATTTTAAATAAGAGTACCTGTAAAAATGACCGGTGTTTTGCAACTTCCCCTTCTGGGTCTTCAATTCTGACAAACTTGTAGAAGGTAACGACCAAGAAATCCCGGGCGCTGCTGTTTATCTGTGAATCTTTTCCAAGTAATTCCTCCAGCCGTACGGATTGAGCCCTTTCACCGGTTTTAGCAGGGATATCCCGCCATCCAGATTCTTGGACTTGTCGGGAACACACACGAGTTCTGTGTCTGGCTGGCGCATTTGTGTGATACTTGACCCTGAGACCTTGGTTGTGTAAAGAAAACTTGTCTGCAGAGAGCAAACGCAAGTGGTTGTATGTCTCGCAGAGCGGCGAGATGGGATGACAATGATTATTGGAGAGAGAGTAAGATACAGGAAGAGGAATTGAGATAAATGAATTGGTCGGTAAAATGGAGCACATTGTGGACTGAAATATGGACTCACAGCATAATACTTGTTTTGGACTCAGAACATAGTACTTGTCTGAGATGAATGGAGTGCCAGACGATAGCGCGAGATAACGGGAAAGATGGCATTAAAAATTCTGAACTCGAAAATTTTCAAAAGTTCAGCCGCTTATTCCTAACAATTATGAAATTTAGGATTATGGTGTTTGTGGCTTTGTAAGTCCATATAGGATAGAGGAGATGAACGACTATATGGTTTGAGTTTCAATACAGCAATGCATTCTAAGGGGAGGGGATAAATATATTGCGTGCTGTAAAGTGTGACCATGAGGATAATGTTAATGGTGATAATGGTAAGTGGAATACAATTCAACTGCTACGATAGAAGTCCAAATGATACTACACTAAACCATTCATCCATTTTGACCTTCCTCTCCCACAATGAAATCCTTGCGAGTATTTTGTTACTTTCAGTAATGTTTAACGTTTTCCAATTTTTAGTCCATATCAAATGATATTCCTAATGAATATTTTATAAATAATATTAAAATCTATTATTATTTGTTTTTAGGTTTGTAGTTTAAGTGGTTATTATTTGTTTTAGCTTAGTTTAAGTGGGTAGGATTATGATTTAATTTTTTATTTATCTGGGTTCACTTTCAAGAAGTATGTTTGGCCCATTACAATAAGAAGTATGTCAGGTTCATTATGATAAGATTTAAAGAGTAAGTGATCACTGTCTTTCATTAAGTCATAAGTTATTGGTATATCTAGCTTATTGTTGAATATACTCTTAATGTTGAGAACCACAAAATTTAAACTTCCATCTTACCCAAATTACTTCAATAAATACCCTTTCACCATAATTTAAAAATAATAATAATTTACCAATATTTATAGTAAAAATAACTTATTGTTTTAATGATTTTTATATATAGCTTAATATGACATTAAATTAGAGTGATTTGACTTTTTTAGATTTAATATGTTTGAAATTTATAAGATTATAATTTTAAGATAAAGGCATTTCAGAATGTGATTATGAGTGATAATTTATGATTATAAACCTAAATCTTATAATGTGAATGTGATTTATTACATTTAGGTTTATTACGTGTTTTGTGTGAACTCCTTGACCCATAATTATATCTTTAGTGATTGTGATTTCATTTTTTCAAAATTAAATCTATAAAGTTATAATTTAAAATAAAATAATTTTAATTTATGTATTCTAAAAACCATTAACTTTAAATATGTAATTAGCATTATTGACATATAAAACTTGTAGTTAAATGTGTAATTAGCTTTATTGACATGTTTTATATGTGTAAATAGATATTAATCATTAAATGATAAAAGATGTACAAAATTCTATTTAAAAGATAATTATAATTTATTATTCATATTGATTACACTTAAGGATAAAAGTACGACCAGATTCATGTATTGTTTTTCCAAGGTTGAAGTATGCAATTGGGTCACATTGAGGTAAGGAAATGAAGTAGGTTGTGATGGTTGCGGTAAACTAGTTGATTGAGCTAGCTAATATTTCAACAATAAAAATACAAAAACAATTTAGACAACAAAGAAGTGTAGAAATTATTCTAAATAATGTGTGATTAAAAATGTGTAAAAGTAAAATAAAATATACTGGTATAAATTATAAAAGGAAGCATCATATTTACATACTATAAATAATAAACAATATAGGAAACACTCAAAAAATTGTGATTTATATGTATCTGGCAACTTAGAAGATAGCCATAGAGATTGCTCAATTATACATAATATAGGATAGGGATTGTTGAATTATGAATAATATAATCAAATACAAAATGAATTACAAAATTATAAGGATAATTTCTAGAAAATAATTATGTTAGTTTGAGCAAGACAACATTTTGACTCCCTTAATACTATGTTACTTCATAAATTAATTTTTAAATGCATAAAAAATTGTAAATAAAAAACTTTATAATGGGTGGTATTACATACTAATACACCAGTGTAAAAAATCAAATGAAATTGTCTTTAAAATTACCCCCTTATATTTATAAAATAGCATTGTCTTATCACTCAATATAAAGTTGACCATGAAATATATAAACATGGTTTCTCATCTTATTAAAGATGTAATCTATTTTAGGAATGGCATTTCAATTGAGTTTGACACCGGGTAGATTAAGCATTAATATTGAACTAATTGCATATTATTTGAAATTAAGAACTATTAGAAAGGAATTATTAAGTTATGATGTTGTTTACACCCCTAATTGTTGTATCGGAAATGGAAATTAGAATGTTTTGTTGCATTGGTGTAGACTATGCTTCTCGGTTGGAAGGGGAACTGGTTTTTCACTTCATTTTATATGTTGTTGCCTCCACAAGTGGAAACTTATTCATTGTTTTATGTTGTTAAGAGGAGGAGAACTTCACTCCCTTGGCTTTGTCTTTTCAACTGTATGGTCTAGATGATAACTATGTATTTCATTTTGTGTTAATGAAAATCAAGTTGCATCGGTTCAAAAAAAACAAATAATAATAATAATATATATATATATATATATATATGATGAAAAATATTACACAAACAAGAGCAAAAAGTGATAGTGTGCCATGGTAATTTCATAATTCTTGAAAATCTTTCATAACATCTTACAAATTAAATTAAATTTTGAAATTGAATGTTACTTAGAAAAATAACTTTGACATAAATCAAATTATATTATCAAATAAATTGTAATTAAATAGTAAAATCAAAAAAAAATTCAATGCAACCTAAATTCAACTTCAAGATACACTTAAGATACCTAATAATCATGATATCTAGAAAAACTTGTTTTTGCTAAAGTGCATTCATTTATGATTTACCACATTGAAATACATCTCTCAAAAACAACTAAATTTATAATATTATTAGGTTTTTTTATTAAAATGTATCCTTAATGGGATGGTAGGTGAAATCAGGTTCTCTATTAGCCCAAAAAAAAAAATGAAACAACATTCCCTCATAAACCTAGCCTCTCATAACTAGGTTGAACAATATGAATTCCTCCAAAGTCTATCCCTAGTCAACTCTCTCTTTATCAAATCGCTCATCATTATGAGAGATTCCAATAATACTATCAGACACATTAACCTCGACACAACTCCACAACTCCTATTGAATTCAAACTTAAATCCATTTTTCGAATAATCATGAACACCTTATCTACCATGCAAGAAATATAGGCCAAGCATATCCTCAAACATATAAACATTCTCGTGAATTCACTAGCTAAACAGTTCACCTCTGAGAATTTTGATGGTTAATGGAATCCTGAATGAGGTTACAATCCCCTAATATTACCCTATGACAAAACCCAAACCTATAAACTTCATTAAACCCCCAATGTAGCATGAATCATAAGTGGCATCCACGTGCTACAGATTGGAGGCGTGACCCTACATTAAATTCAACCTTGCTCTTTCCCTTATCTCCTCATTCTTTCATTATGGAATTGTACAATGATGAGGTTGGAGTGCGAAAGTCACATTACATGTAAAGCATACGGAGGGTTCATTTGATTGTTTCAACGTTGTTTCACTCCTCTCGTAGAGTTAAAATCAAGCAACCTCTCTATTTGATGATACAATAAGGAACGTGTTCAACCATTACATATTGATGTCCCTTCTGCTTTGCAGCTTCCTTCAGTCTATCCATAATTTATTGCTCGCTGCTCCACTAAAGTTGAAGAAGGTATAGTTTCTCGCATGTTCCTTCCAATATGACCACTAAATATAATCGTTTCTTCTGAGCGCCTTGTTCCAATCTTTGCCACACTACCCATTCAAATGATAAGCATCACATTGCATTAACGATCTCCATGGCAACCAAGAAGATATTAGACAGGCCCGTGGGTAAACAATTGCATATTATACAACAATCATAATCAAAAAACAAAACAATCTTCCCTCACATCAAGCTTGACAGACAGTCGGCTAGAATGGACATCTTTTTGGAAAAACTCTCTACAAGAAATGTCAAATCCAAAGCTTGGGAAAGGACATCCTTGATTTTTTCTCTCAATTGGCATCAATTCAATCTACTCAATGAGAGGGGGCATCAAGACCAACCCAAACCAACACATCATACATTGTGGCTCTAGCAATAGCAGACCTGAACTCCGTATTAGAAGAAAATATCATAATTTTAGATGACTAGTCGGGTTTTTTTGGAATGACTTCTAAATATTCTAAAATCCTAGGAGTTTTATATGGACACTATACCTACAAAATTTTGTAGATGTACGTAAAGGAGAATCGAGACATAAGGGCTAATAGTCTCAAGTTATTTTTGAGTAAATCATTCAAAATTGGCTCTCATAATTTTGATTGTAAACTAGTGGAATTTACAAGTGGGACTATTTTGTACTTGTGGGACACATAGTCAATTTTGTCTGCTACCACTATAACCATTGGGTGCACCATGCCTACCCTAACTTGGACATAGATTGATTGGGGATCAAACCAAAGACCTCATAATGTTTATATAACATGTCTTCATGCTTTGCTAAGTGAACTTCCTCTTGTAGCTTAAAATTAGATATATATATATAATTTTAAAATAAATATATTAATAATTAAATTCTTATATAATTTTAAAATAATATTTTTAAACACACACATGTGTGTGTGGGGGGTGATGATGATGATGATCCACTAAGACCAAAATGGTCTATTGGAAATCAAGAAAGTAAAAGATTATTTGGAATTCTTTAGCATTTGATTTCTATGCTCGAAAAAACATTAATATGTGTTGTGAGATCATTGTAGTTTTTGTTGGGGCATCTATTTTGACACGTTTTTCATTGTTAGTTACCCATCCTTTTGCTCTATGATTCCTATATCTATATCCAATCCATATTATTATCACTCTCGACATGCATATTTTATTGAAGCTCAACAAGAAATTTCAGCACCTACACTAGTGTGGGACCACAGGTCTTAGCAGCACCTGCACTAGTGTGGGCTAAATTTGGTGCATGTCTATTTTAGTTATGCCTTAATTGAGATGGACAATAAAATTTAATCTAATATCAAAATCACTTGTAATAGTTAACTAAGTGTGATAAACTCAGTTAGCTCATGAATTTCGAGTTGAGGGTAGTTGGTGAGGCATGCAAAGTAATTCTATTTGTAACAGAGTTCGAAGTGCAGTGGTGCATTAGTTAATGCAGGTTGTAATCAATTTAACTCAATTAAGTGAGTTAAAGTCAGTTGTGCCAGTTGTAATTGTTAGATACACTAGTGAGAGATCAAGTGAATTAAATATTATTTAATTCACAATCAGTGATCTCACATGCAAGTGAGGATTTACTATTATTAGTTGCATGCATGTCAGTTCCAGCGGAGACCCGGTTGAGATCTAGGTGAAAGGGATGTTGACTATCAGTTGTAGGATTATTGGGTTGCACCCATGCAACCAAATACCCATTGGATTGCCCATGATCCTTGCACAGTCAAGGAAGGCCAAAATTTCTAAAGAATAGGGATTGCATTCCACATGAATTTCGCAAGCAAAGCAAGTTGTTTAGAGGTTGAGAATTGGCTAAGTGTTGGTCAGTTTTGTCCACGACAGTGTGAGACAAGTAGCTGAGTACAGGAGGGCTCTTGTGAAAACAGTTATATGTAATTGTTTCATGTATTCATGCTGAATATGTAATAGAATATAGTGGGGTTTTGAGCAGCAAGCTTTCCCCGGGAAATTATATGTGTTGTGGTTTGATTGATTCTTCTTTGCTTCGTGTGATTGGCGATTGTGTTTTTAATTCTGCATTTGATTTGTAGAAGTGATTCAATATCTAGCTTTATTACATTGTTATATCGGATTGAATCCATGATACACATGCTTGTTGTATAATTTGTACATGGTATCAAAGCACAAGAAATCACAATAGTGGAGGAGAAGTTGAGTTTGTGACTGAATAGAATTCGAATTTGCAAAAGACTTTCTTGGTGCTACAACTGATTCAGGATCGAAATGGCTTTCAATGGTTTGAGATTAGAGTATGCACTCAAGGGCATATCTAACTATATTTCTTGGAAAGACGGGATGGAGGCAGTACTCGAACACAATGGCTTGAAGGAATTCATTGACAATGATGTTCCTAAACCTATTGTGACAGATGTTACAAATATTAATGCATGGCAAAAGAAAGTGGCAAAAGCTAGGAGGATCTTACTGGAGGGAGTACGAGACCACATTGTCTCAAGTCTCCATGGTAAAGCCACACCATATCCAATGTGGAAGGCTTTGACAGATCTATTTCAGAGCAGTAGTGACCATAGGAAATTGGCACTGAAAGATAAACTCGGGAAGATCAAGATGGAGAAAGGCGACTCCATGCCAAAATATTTAACAAAGTTTGTCCAAAGTCAGGATGAGCTGGGAGAATTGGAATTAATGTCGCTGATGATGATTTGGTGAGTCTAGCTCTCCTAGGACCTCCCAAGAGTCGGCATATTTATCAAGACTCTATCAATGGAAGGGAAAATCTGCCAGATTGGGAACGACTGTGGTTGGATTTGGCGTAGGAGGAGTTCAGACGGAATACCAGATATGGATCTTCATCTAAGAATGAAGATGAAGAAGATTTTGCTTTGGCTGCCAAGGTGAAGAAGGGGAAAGGAAAGAAGTTCCATTCCAAATCTGAGTCCATAGATGGCAAGAAGAACGACATGTCCAGAGTGAAGTGTTTTCATTGTCATGAGCATGGGCATTATGCTACTAACTGTCCACAAAAGAAGAACAACAAGAAGGCTTCAAGATCTGCAGTTGGTGAGGCTTTGGCCTCTCAATTTGAGCTTGACTTCTTACTCATTGCATGCATGGTGTCAAGTGCAATGGGATCGGTGTGGTATTTGGATAGTGGTGCATCCTTTCACATGACAGGAGATAAGGAACTTTTCCATAGCTTAGAGGATAAGGACCTCTAGATGCATATCGAAATGGGTGATGATGGGCGGTACAGTGCTACTGGGATTGGTACCATTACCTTCCAGAGACAGTCAGCTAAACCCTTTCAATTAAAATATGTAATGCATGTACCATGCTTGAATAAAAAATTAGTCTCAGTTGATATGTTGGAGAATAGAGGCTATGATGTTGTTTTCAGTGAAGGAAAATATTTCCTGCGACAAGCGAAGAAGATTGGGATTCAAGTTCAGAATCTCTATAAAGTGGATGTAGATGGTTCCGCAGCATTGATGGGTAAGGCAGACAAAGTGGTGAGCTGGGATGAGGGTGAGTTATGGCACAGGAGATTGGGTCATCTTCACCATGGAGCCTTAAAAGTCATGCAGCAGATTTCTATGGGTCTTCCCAAGGGTACACTTGTGCAGTCAGACACATGCAAGGGATGTACTATGGGAAAATATGTAAAGGCCACCTTTCAAGAGAAGGAGAAACAAGCCTCGGGAATCCTTGAGAGAGTTCACACAGACGTGTGTGGACCATTATCTGTTGCTTCGACAGCAAAGTATAAGTACTATGTGATATTTGTTGATGACTTTTCTTGGAAGTGTTGGATCTACTTCATGCAGAAAAAAGATCAGACATTCTCAAAGTTTCTTGAGTTCAAAGCACTGGTGGAGAAAGACACGGGGAAGAAAATGAAGGCTCTTAGGAGCGACAATTGTGGTGAGTACATCTCTAACGAATTCAAGAACTTCTGCAGCAAATAAGGAATTTGGAGAGAACTGATAGCGCCTCATAACCCACAGTAGAATGGGGTCACTGAAAGAAAGAACAGAACGATTGTGGGTGCATCAAGAGTGATGTTGCATGATTAGGCCTATCAATGCATATGTGGACTGAGGCATGCAACACAACGGTATTTGTGAAGAACCGTTGTCCTCATAGGATACTTGGCATGAGTACACCAGAAGAGGCTCTCACTGGAAAGATATGTGCATGTGACCAAAGACACCAGGAAGAAGCTAGAACCAACAGCTGAGATTGGGATTTTTGTGGGATACACTGAAACTCCCCACAACTATCGAGTGTATTTGCAAAGTAACAGAATGATTTTTGTGCGACGGGATATAAAATTTGATGAGGAAAAAGCCATGCAATTGTCCCTTGAGAGGGAGTTGGATTTGCATGCGGAGGAAGAACTCTTGGTTCCCAAGGATGAGCCTTAAGTTGTGGAATAGCCGCATGCGGAGGATCATGGAGTGGCAGAAAACACTCATGCAGAGCCATGCATTAGAAATGGTAGAAGGTGCACCACGGAAGCTGATATATTTAGACTTGATGCAAGAGAGAATGTAGGAGCCCCTACTTCACTACGCAAACAGAGACAGTCTCCAGATAGGTTTACTGGATACATGGCTCTTATGAGCAAATGTATTGTGACAGAACCATCTTCCTTCCAAGAGGCAGTGCAGCAACCAATTTGGGTTGATGCAATGGTGGAGGAGTAAGACTCCATTCTCAAGAACGGTGCATGGGAGATTGTTCCAAGACTGGTTGATAAATCAGTGGTTGGATCTAGATGGATCTACAAGGTAAAGCAAGTTGTTGATGGGAGTGTAGAGAAATACAAGGCTAGATTTGTGGCCCGGGGGTTCTCACAGATTGAGGGGATCGACTATGATGAGACTTTTGCACCAGTTGCTAGGTACTCTTCCATTAGATCTATAATTGCACTCTCAGTGCAGATGGGGTGGCGCATTCATTAGATGGATGTGAAAACTGTGTTTCTAAATGGAGTTATTGAGGAATAAGTGTACATAGAGCAACCAGAAGGTTTCAAGATCTTCAACAGTGAATCGCATGTGTGACGGCTCAAGAGAGAATTGTATGGACTGAAGCAAGCACCTCGTGCTTGGTACACTGGGATTGACAACTATTTCATCGGGTTGGGCTTCACCAAAAGTGAAGCTGATGCAAACCTATACCAGATTGTGGTTGAGGGTAAGTTATTGAATATTGTACTTTATGTTGATGATCTAATTTTGACTGGTGATGAGAAGTTGATACACTCATGCAAGGAGGATATTGCAAGGGAGTTCGAAATGAAGGACATGGGACTCCTTCATTATTTCCTTGGTTTGGAAATATGGCCCAGGGGGATGGTGAACTTTTTGTTTCTCAAGGAAAGTATGCCAAAGAGATATTGGGTAAGTTTCACATGGAGAGTTGCAAACCCATGGACACTCCTCTTCCAGGAAATTGGAGGAAAGAGGATGCTACTTCTGGAGAGGTAGTGGAGGCTACTGTCTACAGGTAGTTAATTAGTTCACTGATGTATTTAGTGAACACCAGACCATACATTTTCTACGCAGTTAACCGGATGATTCAAGTTATGGTTAAGCCTACCAAGCTCTTTTGGAAGGTGGGAAGCATGTCTTGAGATACCTGAGGGGCACATCAGAGTATGTATTATGGTATAGACGGATAGAGGGAGTGAAGCTTCAAGGCTTCACAGATGTAGAATGGGCAGGTAGTCCATCAGACAGAAAAAGCACATTAGGAGGGATCTTCATCATAGGATCGACAAAAGTTTCTTGTTACAACAATAAGCAGTGATCTGTGGCACTCAGTTCAGCGGAGGCAAAATACATGGCAGCAAGTCAAGCTGCATGTGAGGCCATCTAGATGAGAAAGATCATGGTTGGTTTGTTTGGTTTTCAGATGGATCCAACATTGACACATTGTGATAACCAGAGTTGCATTAAACTCTCGGTTAATCCTGTGTTTCATGATAGATCCAAGCACATAGATATTTGGTACCACCATCTCAGAGATTGTGTGCAGAGGCGCATAATGTTACTTCAGTACATTCCCATGGAAGATCAGGATGCAAATATTCTGGCGAAGGCGTTCACCAGGAGAAAATTTGAATACCATAGAGAAAGGACCGGGGTGAAGAATAATCCCTTGTTGAGAAGGAGCGTTGAAGTTCAACAAGAAATTTCAGCACCTACACTAGTGTGGGACCAGGAGGTCCAAGTAACACCTATACTAGTGTGGAACCACAGGTCTTAGCAGCACAAACACTAGTGTGGGATAAATTTGGTGCATGTTTATTTCAGTTATCCCTTATGTAATATTCCCAATTAGCTTTGCTAATTGGAATATTTCATTTTTGTTTAATTTTGCCGCTTTAGCTAGAAGTAATAAATAAAGTGAGAAATAAGAGGGGTCACCTCACTTTAGTCACCTCACTTTATAAATAAAGTGTTCTTTTCCTAGTTGATTGACGTTATAACTTAGAGAGGGGGCCTCGGGGGTCCACATGAGTATGATGGGGAGGCATCAGGCTGACCCAAGGTTAACTGCGCAGGCCAAGGAGAGTGAAGGACGCAGTTAAGGTTTTGGAGGGAGTTTAGCATTATAAAAGGTGGGGTTCTCACCTCATTTAGACATGCATGATTTGATATTGATATTGAGAGCTAGACTTCTGTCTGCTTCAGCACGCCGGTTGTTTAGTCGGTCTGCAGCACTGTTTAGTGCAACCGAGTGTCTCCGGTCGGGGATCTCACCCTTAGCCTCGGGGGACTTCGAGTGCCTGCCCTGGTAAGGTTATTTCTGGTTTCACCCTTAGCTTCGGGGGACTTCGAGTGCCCGCCCTAGTAAGGTTATTTCCGAGCATCATCCTTCGCTCGCGTGGTAAGTAGGCAAAGAAGCCGGTGGAGACGAGAGAGGAGAAACCCCTTCGGTGTCCGCGCGTATCCGAGAGGCAGGACGCCGTTCCGCAGGGAGGAAGGACGCATCGCATCCGAGAGGTAGGACGCCGTTCGTATAGTAATGGGGCGACTGCATCCGCCCGGCTAAGGCAGCAAGGACGAGACCCTGGGAGGCATCGTTGCAACTGGGGCCTGGAGGACGCAGATCTGAGAGATTCAGCCTTGGAGAGTGTAGATCTGGAGGGATAGCATCAGATCCAGCCTTGGAGGATTCAGATCTGAGGAGATATTGGCAGATCTAGCCTTGGAGAGTGCAGATCTGGAGAGATAGCATCAGATCCAGCCTTGGAGGATACAGATCTGAGGAGATATTGTCAGATCCAGCCTAGATCTGAAGAAATAGCAGCAGATTTGGCCTTAGAGGACGCAGATCTGGAGTGATATAGCCGTATCCTGAAAGGAGGATTCGCATCTAGCAGATCTGAGGGAGAGAGAACGCAGATCCAGTCAGGAGGGACGCTGATCTGATGAGCAGAGTCTGGTGTGTGAGATTTGGCAGCGTTTTCAGTGGTTCCAGCCTTGAGGAGTTGATCTTGCCATCCTGAGGGTCCGGTGGGCCGCATTTCATCCGTTCTCTCTCGCGCCGTCACCAGCGCAGGATGCTGTTTTTATTGGTGAGGGTTTGGAGGACTGAAATCAGCCATCTTCTAGTCTTCAGCTCATAGTTCCATTGCAGTCCAGCAGCAGTTCTTCATAGCAGCTCTTCAGCCAGCTAGGACGCTGTCCTTATTTGCAGCCATCATTTGTTTTGAGAGGGTCTCCACTTGCCTAGGGCAAGGATAGGTGCACTCATTCTGATTATTTTGTACTCCTCTCTATGTATTCTCAGATTAATAAAATGGCTTAGTTTTCTGGCATTCTATATGTACTTGTTCCATGATCCGGTTCCATCATCGTATTTCCTATATCCGTCCGGGCATATTCCGTGTACATCGTTATTTCCCTTTGGGGATATTACAGTGGTATCAGAGCATAGATCTGGCTCAGCCTGTGGTGCTAGCAGTCTATGACGCCCGGGGATAACCCCTACATCTACCGGAAGGAACGTAGAGAAGCTGAGGATAGGTGGAAGTTTCCTTTCGGAGGAAGTGATTCTGATCAGGAGCCACCTGAGACAGATTCAGAGGCAGAGCAGCCTGAGAGGGGCCCAGAACAGCGTAATCCAATGGCAGATGATGATGTGAGGTTTAAAGAGGTGGTCCTCCGTCAATTACAGGAGACGTCGCAGATAGTGCAGGATACGTCACGGAGGCTCTCGGCTATAGAGATCAGCCAGAGAGAACTCCCTATAGTTCTTCAGATCGGAGAGGGTTCGAGTATGTCTCGCCACATACCAGTGCACGATGCTATCCCCATTGTGACGGCTCAGCGATCCACTATGCCCACATTCTTGCCAGGAGACGCAGGGACAGGAGTGCGGGGAGGTGCACAGAGAGATAATCCAGCACCCACACGTCCTACCATGCCTACCTTCCTGGTAGAGGACGAGGGGTCGACAGCACCGAGAGAGTTGAGTCCAGCTCGATGGGCAGTCGCTTTTGCAGAATGGCGGGCCTTAGGACAGGAGTTCATGGATACTCTCCCCTTCGAGCGCTATCTCCAGTTCCAGTACGACATCAAACCCCAGGATCAGCACCAGCACAGGGGGCATGGATACCACCGTGATGACCACCGTGCGGCCAGTAGATTCCATTTGCCTATGTTTGATGGTTCATCAAAGACTACGGCAAAGTCTTGGGTGGAGAAGCTGGACATATATTTTCAGCTTAATCAGATGTCGGAGACGGATGCCATTAAGATGGCTACATTGCATTTAGAGGGTGAGGCTCAGGATTGGTGGTTTCATGGGATGGCGACACTCGGGCATTCCACAGTGACGACATATGCCGAGTTTACTAGGAGGGTGGTAGAGCGTTTTGACAGGAGGGATCCGGAGCAGCATTTTGTTGAGCTGACCAAGCTCAAACAGACTGGGAGTGCAGAAGCATACATCTCGAATTTCTTGAAGGTTTCAGTGATGGTACCTGACTTATCGACAGCTCGGATGGTCTATATGTTTGTAGAGGGGCTGTCAGAGCCAATTCGTGGCCTAGTACGGTCAAACAAACCGGCTACACTGCAGGATGCTATCAGTAGGGCTCGAGACTTACAGGATGTCTTGCCCAGGACTCGGCCACCTTATCCCCAGAGACAGGCTTTCCATCCTAAGGGGAAGGACACAAGGGCTCCGCCTCCCAAGGCGAACCCGGGACGAGGGCAGATGGATGATGAGGCCAGGAGAGAGCTGAGGCGGAAGCGATTATGCTTCACTTGCCAGGAGCCGTGGGCACCGGGACACAAATGTACGGCAGGAAAGGCACATTTCATAGAGGTCTTCTCCGAGAGTGGCGGAGAAGAGGAGGAGGAGGATGATGAGGAGACAGGTGAATGTTACGCAGCACAAAGTACCTTGCCACCTCCACCACCCGAGACAGGTGGGGCATCATTTGCACCTACTGGGGGAGCTCTAGCAGCCTTGAGAGGAGTCCCCAAGTATCTGACATTGCGCGTACGGGGGACAGTGCGCGGACAGCGGGTTTCGGTCTTAGTCGACAGTGGGGCTACCCACAACTTCATTGATGCCCAGATGGTTGCACGGAGGGGCATACCGACGGAAGGCTTTGATGGGTTTTCTGTTTTGGTACCCGGAGATCAGACCATGGCATGTGCTCGATATGTACCCGAGTTATCAGTGACGATGGGCACCTATACATTGACCGATCACTTCTTTGTGGTGGACATTCCGGACACCAATGTGATATTGGGGGTTCAGTGGCTTATTACTCTGGGAAAGGTCACAACGGATTGGAAGGCCCTAGAGATGGAGTGGGATGATCCCAAGACGGGGAAGCATGAGAAGATACGAGGGCAGAACACATATCCACCCCAGACAGTATCGGCACACAGCATGGAGGCGACATTCCGCAAAGGAGACATAGAGTGGGCAGTAGAGTTGCGGGCTTCGGAGGCAGTAGATACAGGACGGACGGTGCACCCTGATCTACAGACTATTCTCGACAGATATGCAGTAGTTTTTGGAGACATTCCGCCGGGACAGCCACCGGATCAGGGGTTTGAGCACACGATCGAGCTGGAGCAGGGGATACAGGCGGTGATTACCACACCGTATAGGCATCCCAAGGCCTATCGGGATGAGATAGAACGGGCCATTCAGGAGTTGCTGGCCCTTGGGCACATTCGTCCCAGCACCAGTCCTTTTGCTTCTTCAGTAGTCTTTGGTGAAGAAGAAGGACGGCACATTCCATGTGCATTGATTACGGGGCTCACCGGAGTGAAGACCTAAAAGAGCAGTACCCCATTCCGGGATCGACGGCGTGGATGAGTTAGAGAACGCAGTTCTTGTACAAGATTGATTTGAGATCCGGGTACCATCAGTCCGCATGAGAGAACAGGGACATTCCCAAGGCCCTTTGGGTATGTCTGGTACTGATTTTGATGTAGCCCAGTTAGGCCACTTTTGCTACTCGATCTCTTGCTGAAGATGCTGGGGATCATGCGAGGAAAGTTTGTCTTGTTCTTGTTCATTCTCTCTTCTCTCCGTAAGGACTTGGGAAGGCCTCAGCCTGACGTGAGCCAGTCCGCATTTTGGAGGAGCAGCAGTTCTTTGCCAAGCTCTCCAAGTGTGAGTTTGGGTTGACGGAGATGCTGTATCTGGGACACATTATAGGAGTGGACGGGGTGAGAGTCCACGAGGAGAAGATCAGGGCTATCAGGGACTGGCCAGAGCCACGGAATGTAACAGAACTTCGAGGGTTTATTGGTATCTGTACCTACTACAGGAATTTCGTCAAGGGCTTCTCTCAGCTTGCTGCACCACTCACGGAGCTGACGAGGAAGGGGGCATTCAGTTGGTCGGATACAGCACAGCGAGCTTTTGACAAGCTCAAGGAGGTGATGAGCAGTTGTCCCGTGTTGGCATTGCCAAATTTTACGCAGCCCTTTGTCTTAGAGTGCGATGCATCAGGAGAGGGAATTGGTGCAGTCTTGATGCAGGAGGGTCATCCGATTGCATTCGAGAGCCGGAAGCTCCTTCCACACGAGAGGCTATATCCCATATATGACAAAGAGATGTTGGCCATCATGCATGCATTAGCCAAATTCCGACAGTACCTGGTAGGTGGCAGATTCAGGGTGAGGACAGATCATAACAGCCTGAAGTACTTTCTGGAGCAGAAGCAGTTGCAGGAGAGACAGCAGAAGTGGATCAGCAAGATCCAGGCTTACGACTTTGACATAGAGTATGTCAAGGGGAAGAATAACGTGGTAGCTGATGCCCTTTCTCGTAGACCGGCCACGTTATCACTCATGAGCCTGGACGCTGACTGGAAGGCTCGACTATTGGTTGAGTACTCCAAAGATAGATTTGCATGCGAGGTTCTGGATGGGCAGGTAGCTGATAGCAGGTACAGGGTGGTCGATGAGGTCATCTATTACAGGGACAAGATCTTCTTGACTGAGGGATCTCAGCTCAAGAAAAAGATACTCCAGGCTTCACACGATTCACCATTGGCGGGCCATCAGGGGTTCACCAAGACATACAGGGCCATCCGGGAGAGATTTGCATGGAAGGGCCTCAAGGAGGACGTACTCCAGCATGTCAGGGAGTGCGAGGTTTGCCAGCGGAACAAGGGAGAGATGAGTCATCCTGCGGGGTTGTTGCATCCGCTTCCCATTCCGGAGGGGAAGTGGGAAAGTATTTCGATGGACTTCATCACGGGGTTGCCCACAGTATAGGGCAAGGACTGCATCTTCGTAGTGGTTGACCGGCTAACGAAGTATGCTCATTTTTTCGCCATTTCGGCACATCACACAGCGGCACAGGTGGTAGAGTTGTTTTTCCGGGAGGTTTTCAGATTGCATGGTCTACCCAAGACCATTGTTAGCGACAGGGACAGCGGTTTCATGGGTGGATTCTGGCAGGAGCTCTTCCGACTAGTGGGGACCGAGTTGACACCGAGCACTAGTTATCATCCCTAGACGGACGGGCAGACGGAGATAGTTAACAAGTGGCTAGAGGGCTACTTGCGTAACTACGTCAGTGGGCAGCAGAGAGCATGGCTGAAATGGCTACATTTGGGCGAGTACTGCTACAACACAACCCACCATATGTCCATCGGTATGACACCTTTCTATGCTTTGTATGGATATCATTCCCTATCTTTTGTAGATATGATGTTTGGTGTTAGCAGGGCTCCGCGAGCCAAGTTATGGATCCAAGAGAGCCAAGACATCCTCCGGGCTCTCAAGGACAACATAGCCACAGCACAGAATCAACAGAAGTTGTACGCTGATAAGGGTCGGATGGAGAGGCACTTTGAGGTAGGGGACCTGGTCTACCTGCGGCTACAACCATACCGACAGTCTTCGCTCAAGAAGAAGGGGGCGGAGAAACTAAAGCCTCGTTTTTATGGACCATACAGGGTGATACGCAGGATCGGGCAGGTTGCGTATGAGTTGGAGCTGCCCCAAGGCAGCCGGATTCATAACATCTTTCATGTATCATGCCTGAAAAAGGCACTGGGCCAGCATGTGACAGTCACCGGGGAGCTACCGCCTACGGATGATGAGGGGCACTTGGTGTTACAGCCGGAGGCCATTATTGACACCAGGGAGAGACAGCTGCGTAGCCGGAAGATCAGAGAGTTCTTGGTGAGATGGAAGAATTTGCCGGATGAGGATGCCACTTGGGAGGATGAGAGGATCTTACAGCATCCATCACTTCAGTTGCTTGAGGACAAGCAACGTTTTGCCGGGGGAGACTGTAATATTCCCAATTAGCTTTGCTAATTGGAATATTTCATTTTTGTTTTATTTTGCCGCTTTAGCTAGAAGTAATAAATAAAGTGAGAAATAAGAGGGGTCACCTCACTTTAGTCACCTCACTTTATAAATAAAGTGTTCTTTTCCTAGTTGATTGGCGTTATAACTTAGAGAGGGGGCCTTGGGGGTCCACATGAGTATGATGGGGAGGCATCAGGCTGACCCAAGGTTAACTGCGCAGGTCAAAGGAGAGTAAGGACGCAATTAAGTTTTGGAGGGAGTTTGGCATTATAAAAGGAGGGGTTCTCACCTCATTTGGGTATGCATGATTTGATATTGATATTGAGAGCTAGACTTTTGTCTGCTTCAGCACGCCGGTTGTTTAGTCGGTCTGCAGCACTGTTTAGTGCACGAGTGTCTCCGGTCGGAGATCTCACCCTTAACCTCGGGGGACTTCGAGTGCCTGCCCTGGTAAGGTTATTTCTGGTTTCACCCTTAGCTTCGGGGGACTTCGAGTGCCCGCCCTAGTAAGGTTATTTCCTGAGTAACACCCTTAGGTTTTCCAGTGTCTGCTTGTGATTAGCACAGTACAGATTTGAAGGACAAGGAGGAAACCATATGGGTATGCAACGCGAATCTGAAGGTAGGGCAGTTGTTGAAGGAGGAAGAAGAGCCGCGAATCGAATCACGAAGGTAGGAGCCGGCCCCATTCGAAGAAGAAGAAGGGCCTTCGAATCCGGTTAGCTAAAGGCCGAAGAACCTTGTCCCGGGGAGAACGTGGCGAAACCCGGTGGAAGACGCGAATCGAGGTCGGCCAACGGAAGTGTAGATGCAGAGGTGGCATGATCCGACACCCGGGGACTCTGATCCGAAGTGTGCATGGGAGTCAACACGAAGGCAGGCTCGGAGAGATAGCATCGGAATCCGGCCATGGAGGATCTGGTCAGGAGATATTGTCGGGATCCGGCCTAGATCGAAGAAATATGACGGATGCGGCCTTCGTCACAGGTGATAGGACACAGATCTGGAAAGGAGGATTCAGATCTAGCAGATCTGAGGGGGAGAGAACGCAGATCCAGTCAGGAGGGACGCTGATCGGATGAGCAGAGTCTGGTGTGTGAGATTTGGCAGCGTTTTTCAGTGATTCCAGCCTTGAGGAGTTGATCTTGCCATCTGGAGGGTCTGTGGCCAACATTTCATCTGTCTTCTGCGCTGTCACTAGCAGAGACAACGTTTTTATTGGTGAGGGTTTGGAGGATTGAGATCAACCATCTTCTAGTCTTCAGTTCACAGTTCCATTGCATTCCAGCAGCAGCTCTTCATAGCAGATCTTCAGCCAGCTAGGACACTGTCCTTATTTGCAGCCATTATCTGTTCTGAGAGGGTCTCCACTTGCCTAGGGCAAGGATAGGTGCACTCATTCTGATTATTTTGTACTCCTCTGTATGTATTCTCAGATTAATAAAATGGCTTAGTTTTCTGGCATTCTATATGTACTTGTTCCATGATCTGGTTCCATCATTGTATTTCCTATATCTGTCTGGCATATTTCTGTGTATTACTGGTTATTTCCCTTTGGGGATATTACACCTTAATTAAGATGGACAATAAAATTTAATCTAATCTCAAAATCACTTGTAATAGTTAACTAAGTGTGATAAACTCAGTTAACTCATGAATTTCGAGTTGAGGGTAGTTGGTGAGGCATGCAGAGTAATTCTAGTTGTAACAGAGTTCAAAGTGCAGTGGTGCATTAGTTAATGCAGGTTGTAATCATTTTAACTCACTTAAGTGAGGTTAAGTCAGTTGTGCTAGTTGTAACTGTTAGATACACTAGTGAGAGATCAAGTGAATTAAATATTATTTAATTCACAATCAGTGATCTGACATGCAAGTGAGGATTTACTATTATTAGTTGCATGCATGTCAATTCCAGTGGAGACCCAGTTGAGATCTAGGTGAAAGGGATGTTGAATATCACTTGTAGGATTATTGGGTTGCACCCATGCAACCAAACACCCATTGGATTGCCCATGATCCTCGCGTAGTCAAGGAAGGCCAAAATTTCTAAATAATAGGGATTGCATTCCACATGAATTGCGCAAGCAAGGCAGGCTGTTTAGAGGCTGATAATTGGCTAAGTGTTGATCAGTTTTGTCCAGGACAATGTGATACAATTAGCTGAGTACATGAGGGCTCTTGTGAGAAGAGTTGTATGTAATTGTTTCATGTATCCATGTTGAATATACAATAGAAGATAGTGTGGTTTTGAGCAGCAAGCTTTCCCCGAGAAATTATCTGTGTTGTGGTTTGATTGATTCTTCTTTGCTTCGTGTGATTGGCGATTGTGTTTTTATTTCCACAATTTATTTGTAGAAGGGATTTAGTATCTAGATTTAGTACATTGTTAGATCGGATTGAATCCGTGATATGCATGCTTGTTGTATAATTTCTACATAATTATGGACTAATGCACTAAACCAGAAACCATAAGCATGTTGAGGTAGCATTTTGATTAATTCATGTGTTTCCTTTGTTTTTAGTTATTTAAGAAGGTTTTTGAATAAGCTCTTGTTAATGATAATGGTTTTTAAAAGCATCTCATGTGTCAACTAAAGGTTTCCTACTCAGTTTGATTCATGCTACCCAAGTTTAGTTCTAGATCAGATGTTTAAAGGTTATCATAGTTCTAGGTGTATTGGAACAAATTGGTCACATGGATTTTGAATATCGAAGGCATGAGATGGTTTTATGTTGCCCCATTCACACTTAGGTTCTTGTGAAGAAGCATGAATCATTGGTCAAAGGTCCAATCAAATTGTTTCTTGTGCGCATATAGTTGAACAACATATCTAGGGGTCGATATTATAGGTCTTATTCTTATGCATTCCATGTCATAGGAATTGGAACGAAAACATTCAAAAAGTTGTCTATGGTCTATTATCATCCAATACTAACTTTGGGACCTGATCATGATTGTAGTCGATAAGCGACTATATTATTTTTTTATTGTTGTTTATAGAGACTAAGATAGGTTGTTTATCCTAGAAATAGTTTCATCCATTGAAGAGAGAAAATGTCTATATTTTGAAAAAGATATATATGTGTGTATGAAGAACTGAACTGGGGGGAGGAGAGACAGATATGTAAGCCTTTCCTTGAATGTAATATGACACTCTAATTTTGAATAAAGAACCTTTTATTATTCATCCATGGCGTTGGTATGTGTATTACTGAGCATCTCAGGTAGCATGCTTCCAATGAAGGCAGGGCCCCCTTCTTAGGCAGTAATGAATAAAATAATGTAAACAGTGATTAATTAGTTAATTAGCAATTAGGTTGAAAGGCCATGTCTGATAAGACATGATCTTTCGTGAAGAGGCACCTGTGTAGGTATATAAGCAGGTCTCATTTGTAACATTCAATCATCTATCTCATATCTCATTCATCTTACATCTAATATGGTATTTTTATCCTCATGGATATCTTCATATTCCAAGTCTTTTGGAGTATTTAACTTGAGAAGGAACTTTGTTCGTTTCATTTGGTATCAGAGCGATCTTCTGGCTGCTCATCGCTGCACAGAGCTACGCTCTTCGGTCCAGGCCTTTGGCCATCAAAAATTCGTCAACATTATTGCCGTCGAAGCATTTCACTACTAGTCTTGGCGTTTCTCCATTTTCACATGTAGGCCTTTGGCCAGAATTAAAAATTTGAAGAAATTTCACCAATAGGCCTTTGGCCAAAATTAAAAATTTGAAAAAGAAAAAGAAAAAAGAAAAAAAAGAGATATATATAAAGAAGTACATATACGTACATACCAAGACAATTTAAAAATAAAAAGGAAAAAGAAAGAAGGAAGAGTAGATAACCTTATTTTGATTATTCTTTAAGTGGTTTACAAGCTCGTGGTTTTAGAAGCCCATGGTATTTGAAAGGTAAAATAAGAACAAAAGGAATAAAAAATCTTTGTGTGAATGGTAAGTTTACTTTTACGTGGAGAATATTAACCTAGTCAAATACACATAAATGGGCATATATCTTATAGGCGAATATAGGTGAATAGCCACGTTTCACTAGGGTTGTAACTTTTCAAAACAAAACAAAAAAGAAAAAAAGTTTTAAAAAAATCAATTGTTAACAAAAAAAATTATAAATAAATAAAATTAGAATTTACTTAGTCAAAGAACTCATCACTAAAGGAAGACTATATTTAAGTATTGGAAAAGTGAAAAAGGAGATAAATCATCATATTCTAAAGATTTTATTTAAAAAGGGAATATATATACATATATAAAATAATTTTAACCTCTTTTAAAAGAGAATATTAGTGAAGGATTCATTACCAAAGATTGAAGGAATAATAGTAAAGGATATTGGAAAGAATAATTAAGTTTGAGGGTTTATTAAAGGGAAATAATAATATTTTATTATAAATATTATGAAGGGTCACCCTTAAAAACCCCGAAGTTATCTGAAAAATGGCATCCAAAACAGAACTAAAAGAGGGAATATTTCCTAAAAATTATAGTATGTATGTCCGTGTGCTAATTAAAATCAAAGGGTCACTTGCGGGAAAAGAAGTTCTCATATCTGTCGATCTTACTCGAGAATAATTATGTTAGTACTGAATGTGCTAACCAATTAGTGATCTATGAAGCAAATATAACTGAAACAAATTCATTTTACGCAAATGACAAACAATACAACATAGGAAATTTACACCGAAGTATTGGGGAGTATTCCTTTGTCTCGCAATTCACTGTTAAAACCTTATTTTGTAACGATAGTGATATAGTTTTGGGTTCGCTCTGGATGGAATCACTAGGGTCATTCGTCCTTAATACGAAAAAGAAGTTTTTGACATTTCATTATAAAAAGAAAAAAATAATGCTACAAGATGTCACAGTGAAGCCGAATTCAGTAACACCAGAAGACATGTTAGAAATTTCAAAAGTAATTTTTCAAGAAAATAAAAAGGCGATCCAAAATATGCAAAAGGAAATTGACAAAACCACCACTAATAAGAATGAAGAAGTTGTTTGCCTCAAGGACCACAACGAAAAGTTACTAATGAAAATTAAGAAGTTGAAGAAGGACAAGCAGTCATTAGGAAATAAGGTGCAACAACTTGTCGAAAAATAATCAACGAAACCGATAAATGTAGAAGTTCAAGTTGAACAAAAAACGAACATTGATCTAGTAAATGTCACAACTCAAGAAGAAGACAAGAAAGTTGCAAAAGATACAAACTTCGATGTTGAAATTTAGATGAGGAACATACTAAGTGAAGGTCTTGTAACCTACTCAATAACATCCTCGCCAAAAGTAAATCAAATTCAAACCAAAAAAGTTCCCTATCGACATCCAAATCACGGGAGCAGACAACTCAACCGAGCTATGTATTCAGAACATAAACAAGCCAATGTTTTGAAGAATACTCATATCAGTGCAATCCGCTCAAGTGATAATTCATCACAAGTTTCAAGTCACCATAAGATTCCACAGAAGATTGATTTAGGATGGTCCGATCCATTCTCAGTGCGATAGTTTTGTTTGTCACTTAGAGGATCATATCAACTTGTATCAAAAAGGATGACTGCCCCGAGATGAGAAGATGTTCGTAGCAGGAAAATAAATCAAGGCCTTTCATCGACAAGCTTTGAGGACAAAGCTTTTTTAGGGGAAGGCAATGTAATGAATAAAATAATGTAAATAGTGATTAATTAGTTAATTAGGTTGAAAGGTCATGTCTGATAAGACATGACCTTTCGTTAAGAGGCACCTGCGTAGGTATATAAGTAGGCCTCATTTGTAACATTCAATCATCTATCTCATATCTCATTCATCTTACATCTAATGTAATATTTGTATCCTCGTGGATATCTTCATATTCCAAGTCTTCTAGAGTATTTAACTTGAGAAGGAAATTTGTTCGCTTCAGGCTACACCTACAAATAACAGATTTATTAATTTTCCATTTCTTTAGTAACAGTGTTATTTGATATCTATGTATTTTGATTCAAGCATTCATTTTTTATTCATTAAATTGTACACTTCATCTCAGCTTATGTAAGTCTATGGAAACGTAGTATATGTATGGAAATGATAAGGGTCATGTTACATTGCCTTTACCTGAGTTTAGACTAAGCCCCATTGATTGTACAAAGTGTGAGAAGAAGAGATTGTTTCTTTAGAATATTTATACAAGTGCGATTGAAGGCATTTTTAGTTATTATGAAGTTAGCCTAGTTTTAATTATTTTCTTAAAAAAATGGAGGAGGTTCTTAAGGTATAGATTCACGCAACTCAATCAAGAGTTATGGATCTGAAACTTACTAAAAAAAGGGATATTAATTAGATAATTTATAGGGATTTGGCCCTCTCCCAAACCCCTGCATTTTTTGATAGACAAAAACTGGAAGCCCTTAATAGAAGGCCAAATCTCAGTGCACTTTTGTGGGAAAGGATTCTACACCTTCATCTTTAAAAAGGAATCAAACCATGACCTGGTATTTTGAAGCAGACCATACTTTATGGGAGCATAAGAATTGTACCTAGGTTAGTGGAATCTAAAGTTAAATCCTAAAAATGACATCCCTTCAGCAGTTGAAGTCTGGGTCAAGCTTTTGTTTCTTCCTCTCCATTGTTGGAATGAAGAATCCTTCAAATCCATTGGCAAATATTTCAGGAAATATATTGATCGTGTTAATCAATTAGAAGGTATGCATGCTTGTGCAAGGATTTATGTTGAAGTAGATTTGAAAAAATGGCTTTCTCAGTAATCCTCATGTCCTCGTATGACTAGTCATTTGATCAGGAGGTGGACTATGACCAACTACTCTTCAAATGCAAAAAGTGCCATGAATATGGACACTTTGCAAGGAACTTGAAAAAAGAGGAGGAAGATCATCAGCAAGGAGAAGAGTATGCACAAAGGCAACAACCAAAAATGAAAATAGGTCCAAGACAATAGAATGGGGGTTTAAAAGGTGGGGGAGTATAATGAGTTCATTAATAACGTGTTGGCCTCCCAACAAATCCCCTTCCATTTTCTTGAAATGAAATGGGCCTCCATGTAAATAGAATATTCTTAGTGTTAATTGATTGGATTATGAATTTTGAACATCAATTTTATTCTTTTAGATTGGAAATTTTTTGAAAAAATATTTATCCTCAAAACTTATCATGAATTCATCTTGACGAATGTCTTCAATTTCATGCCTATTAGCATGTAATTTAAAACACGATCGCAATAAATCTTCCTATCGCCTTTCAATCTCATAATTGATTCCATGGAATTCTTATGCTTATTTTATCTAATGAATCAAGCGATTTTATTTTTATCCTAGTTGAGGTCTTGATTATATACTAGACGATGTTTATTTTTTTATTTTTTATTTTTTTATGTAATCTTATATCCTTTAACCTTATGTTTTTAAATGCAAACACCATTGGTCATAACATCGAGGTCTATATAGTAATTTATGTTTTTTGAAAGATGGATGGAGCTCTGGAAACCCTCGTGGTGGCTAGGGTCTTTCCCTATCCAACCATTCTATGCTTAGTTAGCATGAATATTTTGCAGATCTACTCTGTAGTTTGTTTAATGGAGAATTCTAGTAATTTGAATAAAATGACAATTTATTTTAGAGGTATGGTTGTCGGCCAAGCAAGCTCTTATTCAATTTCATACAGTTCCACGCTGAAATTTGGTTGTGGTCTTCCGGTGGTTTAAGAAATTCCTTCCCTCAATGTTCTTGTGGATGAGGAAGCTTTCAATTATGACAAAAATAAATTCAAAGCAAGGTTTGATCTACATGTTTAATGGGTTATGGCCATGGCTAATTGATCTACACAAATGGATCTCTGAAAGCTATTTACATAACAACAAAGACAAGATAAAATCCTGAAAGCTAAAATAGTGGGAAGTAGCTGAAGGTGATCACTATACGATATTCAATTGGGAAGATATTTGGGATAAGAAAGAACCGGAAGAAAAGAAGGAAGAAGATACATCTAAAGAAATAGCATCAATGGAAACAAAAACCAAGCAAGAAAAAATACATGCAAATGAGGATCCCTCAAACTATGCAAAAGTGGAAAAATATAAAACCCTCGTGGAAAAAAAACCCCCCATGAATCTATAAGGATTCTTGCTAGAAAAGCATATCCTTGGGAAAATCACATAGATGAGGAAGAATCCAAATTTCACTTGTCAAAGAATGATTCACTGGAAATAGAAGAAAACATGGGCTACACTCAAGTTGGGAAGAAAGGAAAAGGAATTTTGCCATGGATATTGGGAGTTTTTTGGAGATTTTTTGGTTGGAAAGGGTCTAAAATTTGTGTTTTGTGGGGAACTCGCTTGATGGTTTGGATTGAGCCTCCATGCTTAATTTCAAACCTATAAGGAAGATGGGAATATGTAAAAGTTTTGGCCTAAAAACCAATTTTTTTTAATGCAAATCCTACTTGTTTCTTTGAAAAAAAAAGGCATTAAGGCCTATGTTTTGGATTTGATGGAAATTCAAATTTTGGGAGAAATTTTATGTGTGGAGTCTAACTCTAAGAAATACGTTTTTTCATTTTTTCCAACTCCCTATCCTTTTAAACTTAAATTTGAAATTATGTCAATTGTATGTTGAAAACATGGGACTTGGTCACATTGATACCTTGATGTCAAGTGTCGTGATAAGAAATTAAATGTCGATGGTTTTTTATAGGTCATTTTGGCATCATGTCTATGTCTAGTTGTGCGGCGCATCATGTGTTAACACTTAGAATGTGGTCATGAGTGGGATTGTATAGCGGATTCTTTATCCTTGTAAATCATTAACCTTCCATTACTCTGACCCAAGAGATTTGGTACCAATAACACCATGCCATTTCATACTTGTTTGGGGTGTTATCACTGATTCATGTGATATTTTTGGAGGGTATGAGGTTTTTTGCTCTATTATGCTTATTAGCTCTCTGCTTTTCCCCTCTTTGAACCAATCCACCTATGCTGAGTTTTAAGACCTTTTCATGTCTCTTGTAGTGCAAATTGAACCTCCAGGGGCCAAAATTGTGGAAGCATATAACGAATACCTATCTTTATTCAAGAAGTTTGGATGGTGGGAGTTTATTACCACTTTTCGTGGCCACAATGTGAAAGTTTCCATAGTTTTTGCTAAGTCTTGTAATGGAAAAACAATTAGAGTTGGAGATATCAAAATCCCAGTGAATGATACATTCATAGCCTAGTCGAATCGTTTGCCAGCAAATGGCTACATATGGTCAAAGAACTTCCTTATTAATAACATACCCTGGAGCGAGTTTTTAGTCTCAAAGAAATCATCTTACAATCCAAAAGGTATGCATGTAACTTAGCTCAAAGATAAATGGTGTGATTTTGTTATAATTGTTAGGCGTTATATAACCTGTAAGGGCCATTATGGTATGAACTTTTATTTCCATATTCATTTGCTTATGGTTTTCCTGAATCACCACCTTAAAATATTTTATTACTTGTACAAGAGTCTTACTAAAATGACGAAGTTTTGTCAATGTGGGTTTAAGAATCTCGATAGAAGCATGTTCCATTATGGCTTAATTTGAATCCTTGTCAAATTTGTACTTTCCCAATTGGGAGACTCTTGGGAGGGTTTTCTCCTTAGACATAATTTTAGTGAAATTTTGACCAACAAAGGGGACAAGATTTCTTGTAAGGTTGTTGATATTCAGAGAGAGATTTATGTAGATGTTCTTGAAAGCGAGGCCTCATCCATTCATCACATCTCAACATCGAAAAACCTTGGCAAACTGTCTAAGCTAAACCTAATGAATACCACATATGATGAGCTCGTAGACCCAGCCTTTACTCGTATTACCCACAACACAGCGAAAATTTTTAAAATCAGCCTTTGGGGAGAAAATTTCGACCCTACACTACTTGGAAATTGTAAGTCCAAGTTGAACTTGTTTTTCCATCGTGTCGAACATAACCCTCTGCATAACCCTACAGAGATAACAATCAATCGTGAGGAAAAATGTTCCATACATAATCAATTTAAAATCAAGCAACTAGCACGAAAAATAGCCCGAGCAAATAGAAATAAATCTAAAAAGAGTTCAAGCTCTTCAGCTCCTATTCAAATTGATATTCTTGAAGAACCTAAGCTTGAAATGGAAAAACCTAAGTTGAAATCTAATGAGGATTTTGTGTGTGATTCTGATTTCAACCAACTTGATGATGTTGGGACTAGGTCTAAGGAATAATGTCAATGTGAATAGGATTCACATATGTTTGAAGAGTTTATTTTGAATGGAGAAATGTAATGTTATTGTACTAGTTTTCAAGCCGTAAAATCAATGAATTACAACTGAAAAACCGATGTCTGAAGTTGTGAAACCAATCTATGGTTGAGCAACATAATAAATAACTCACAAATTCAAACAGAAAGCTACAACTAGTTGAAAAGCAAGTGATAATTAAATACTTTGGAGTTAATGTCATTATTACTTCACATTTATAGAAATTGTGTCGGTGTCATATCAGTGAGTCTGAGGCCATTCCAACTCATAATATCATGTCTCCATCATTTTTTAAGAAATCATTCCAAGGGTCAAGTCATTTGCCACTCATAGGGCTAGTTTTACTTAAAACTATGTTTATGACCAAACATAGATTAATTTAACAAAAGTGAGAGATTTTTTTTGTCCATCATAGGTCAAGGAAGAAAAACCTCCAATTTTTACACAGGTGTCAAAGTTTTGGAGAAATGTCAAAATACAGGTGCCACAGGAGAGTTGCTGCACTTCTAGAGTGACCTTGGGAAAATCACTTTTTATCCTATATGGATTGTCCAAATGACTTTCTTGATAATTCAAATGACAACTATACTGGAAGATATTTCCAATGAACTATCATGAGCTCAATTTGGAGTTGAGGAAGGCCTCCAAACGTTGCCTGCAACAACACTCTACATTTCTGCACCTTCATTCTGCATTTTTTGGCCAGTCTTGTGAGAATCAATTTTTGACAAGGAAAATAAAATCCAATCAGATTAAAAGAAAAATAATAATAATAATAATAATAATTTGTAGATTTGGAAATTATACAGGATAATATTTCCAACGAGCTATATTGGGCCTAATTTGGACACCCGAAAGGCCTCCAAATGTGGTCTGCAAAAGGTGTTACACACAGAGGGCATGTTCTGCACTGGCGTTGCGCGTTTGCCTGAAAACGCTGCGCATTTTCTAAAGGTGTTGCGCGCCTGTCAAGAGGAGGGTGTGTTTAACCTAGGTGCTGCACGTTTTCCCGTCTTCCTCTACTATTGCCTACAAGGCCTCCAAACTTCACAAAATCACCCTCCAGAATTCAACAATGATTCTTTACACCTTCAAACAAGCAAGTTATAAATTTGCTTCACTCCTATTCATCAATGTAATTTTGGATGTGTAAGCTGGTTTAAAAGAAATTTGGTGTCTTATTCTAATGCAAAACCCTAGTTTTCCTCAAAACCTAATCAACACTTCAATTTCACTCCCTAAACCTTCATAACCCTTCCCCCATTTCAATTTACCCTATCCCAACCCCCCATATTATAAAACACTTTCTCATAACCCTTAAATAACCACTTCCTTTCCTAAACTTTCATCTCCTTCAAAACCCTGAGCCCTAGGTTTTCATTTGCCTAGGTTCCCTATATCCTAGTTACAATTAAATCCCCTATTCTAAAACCCCTCATCATCACTACCCCTTGTCACCTCCCTCATATCACAAATCCCTATTCCCATTTCCTCAAATTTCCTCACACCAACCCACACTTCTTAAACGCATATTCTTTTCCATTATCTCCCTAGGGTTTTGACACAAAATACATCATGGCAGAATAAGAGAACAAAAGTCGTATTGAGGAGGAAGAAAGAGAGGGCAGAAGGCCATCTAGAAAAGGAGGGAGAATTATTAGACATACTTGCAGAGGTAACACTCCATGCCTCAAACACATGATCAGAGATCATCCCACCAATTTTTACAAGTTTTTGGCAAATTTTGCAAGTTCGTAAACTTCTGTGTTTTTAGGGACATTTTTAGCACAACAAAAATTTCAAATGCGCAGCACCTAGGGTGTTGCGCTCTTTTTTGGGGCATCCAATAAGAAAATGGTCACTACCATTGAATTCAAAATGATGAGGACATGCTCCTTGTACATTTTCTAAACATTTGGAGGCAAACTGGTCAGTGAAAAGGGCAAAAAACCATGTTTCTGCCTCATTTTTTGCCTTGGCGCTGCGCGTTTACCAGTCTTGGGAAAATGAGTTTTTGACATGGCAAATGAGCTTCATTTTTCAAAATGAATGCATGTATAGAAAGTATACTTGAAGGGCTTTCCAACGAGCTATCTTGGGCCCAATTTGGATGCCGAGAAGGCCTCCAAAAGTGGCCTGCAAGATGGAGGGCGTGTTTGACAGTTCGCTGATATTTTTGAATTTTCATTGAAAATTTGACTTTTATCTTGGGAAATGATGATTTTACCTATGTAAATGATGAAAATAAATGTAATTACCATGTTTTTACTATTACCTAGAGTAAATACATTAGGTAAATCAAACAAATGAGGTGTAATGAATCAGTTCACTTATGTTAGGAATGAGTCACTTGGACCATTCTATACTTTAGCTATCAGTGCAGATTTTTTGTAATATCTTCCTCACCTCATGGATTCGACCCATGAGGATGAGTGAATGTTGTTTTCATGTCTATTTATTCACTTTCTTCACAATAGACAAGGGTTGGAATCACTTTGATGTTTTGCTAGTTGATCAAGGAAACTTTGTACTCAGTCTGGCCAAGCTAATAAAGAACAGTTGCAGCTACTTTTATGGGATACTTGTGGTATTGAATGTCTATTATAGTTTCCTCTTCAGTATCATATGTTTGAAATTATTGTGTTCATGTTCACTTTCATTTCTATATTATGATATTTTACAAGTTAGATAATCAGAATACATGTTTGCACATGCTCTATTTTGGGTAATTGATCATATTTTGTTCATTTTCTTCTTTCTAAGAAAAATACATCTTCTATGTTTTTCTTACCCTTCTTACAGTTTCAACACCATTCCATAACAAGTATCTTCAAGTGATAATCATTATACCTACCTTGCCCCATTGATCTCTACAACCCTAATTCATTTTCCCTGACCTAGCTTTCATTGACTCAATTTCTTCAGCCAGTGATTTCCCCAACCAAAACAATTCAAAATAACCCCCTGCACTCTATATCTAGCCTAAAAACCCTAATTTCTCCAGCCCTCCTAGTTATGACCCTTTTGGAGAGAGCCCTCTCCGGCTTGATAGGGCTAGCTATCAAGTCAAAAGCTTGGTTTGTGGTTACCTCTGCTGGGATTCCTTCCTCAGCCTTGGGAATTTAGCAGAGTGATAACATCTTAGCGTCGTTGCTGGGGAGACGAAAAGACAAATCTTCCCTGGGAAAGAACAACAAATATTTAGATCTAATTGTTGATGGTGAACAGCTGTTGGACACATATGAAGGCTAGACCATTCACTTGACGACTCCATTGACTGAAAGATCCATAAAATCAACACTTCATGGCGACTCCACTGCATGAAGATCAGTAGCTTAAAGAATTTTCAAGATGGACACTGTTGCAAGAAGGTATGCTCCCATGAGCCGAGATCACATTCCACATTTCCCAAATAAAATGCCTAAAGTAGATTGGCAAAGGAATTTGCCTATGTTTAAAGATGATGATAGGAATGGTGCTGCTTTACATCTGGTTAAATTTCACATGCATACACGCAAGTTCAAGGTTGAATTTCCTGAAGATTGTCTTTTAAAGATGTTCATGGCTTCTCTTGAAGGAAAAGCACGATCTTGGTATGAAGGTTTGTCACTTGCCAGTGTTTGTTCTCTTAGAGTTTTTCATTCAATATTTTTATGAAGAATACAAGGAGTCCTACCGTTCTTTGTCTTTGGTTGATAATTTTTGTGATCAATTTGGGGTTTTCATTCAAAACCTAGAGGATTATTATGATGATAATGAGTTCATGGATGAGGAGATCTTGGAAGCTTTGCATGACAATCCTTTTCATCACCAAAAAAAGCAAGTGCTTTCTCTCATGGAAGAAAAAGATGATGTATATTGTCTTGATGTTCATAAAGACTTCCCACAAGAGACAATTCTTGCAATTGTACAACAAGTTGATCAGCGAAATGTTAAAAAAGATATTCAGCATCCTTGTGAATCTTTAGGAGAGAAATAAGACAATTATTATGTTATCAAAAGAAAACAAAAAGTATTTTCTCCTTTGCCTGAAGATGAGATAGATCAACTCCTGAAAATTCATATTACAGTCCAAGCTAAAGCAGGATTGCAGTGTTCACATATTCAAGAAAGTGTTGGTAAAACTTCTCCCACTTTTGAAAATGAAAATATAATTTTAAATGAGGACAATCCTAAAACTATATTTAAAGATCATCATGAAAAAAGACAATCTCATTTTTCAATGTTTATATTTGATGAAGTTTCTCCTGAACCTGATTTGCCTAAGTACGATAAATCTAAAGATAATTTTGATGAAGAGCTTGATGAAACTATACCGAAAATTGTTGTGAGTAAACCAATTTATGATGATGATTCCCTACAAGGAGATCAGCTGGCATATATTGTTGTCTTTCATGAAGATGATAGGGTTGTCATGTTTGTTAATCTTGAAGAATGTTTCTTGTTTAAGGACAACTTAGAATATGAATTTGAGTATGACCCTAAGAGAGACAACGTGTAAGTGATAGAGTCAGGTTTTGCCGCGCTTCAGGAATTTGTAGCCAACACTCGGATAGCAGAAGGTTATACTTCCCTATACCTTCCTATCGATCAACAACCAAGTATTCTTTCAGATCAGAATGAAGGGAGTACTTATATTTTTGTTGTTGGATATCAAGACAAGGTAATGTTTCAAGATTTTCAAGATCTCTTTGGCAGTGTTTTGCAAGCATTGGAGAAGATGAATGGTGTCTCATTTGTTAGCATAAACCTTGGTTTCAGTTTTTATTGTGAGTTGCCTACATGTACATCATTCTGCTTGCTCGAGGAAAGTGAGAGCAAAACTTCAGTAAGTAGCCATCTCCTGGATTTGTTACACTAGAAGGATCATTTCACCTAATCAACAATTTTGCAGTAGATTAGAGTAAGTTGGTATCATTTTAGTTTGATTTTATTTTATTTTCAGCAAGTGTTGACAGAATTCATCAAGGTTTGAAGTCTGAGGTGAAGGCCCCAAGGATTTGATGCTCTGTTAGTGTGAGTTGTATTTCGCAGTGTGTTTTCAGTTTCAGTTTCAGTTTACAGATTGGACTCCATTTCCCAATGGATAAGGTGTTGATCTACAAATTCAGAGATTTGTGGTTCTTGGCACCTCCAAGGATCTACCATCCCCAGCTGGAGTTGATGTTAGCACTAGTATTTACATCCCACCCATCCCGCCTTATTTTACTCTGCTTTCACCTCATCTACGTCATTATCATTGACCTCGCTTCGTTTTTTAACCATTTTTCCCAAGGGTGCTCAAGTCATCATTGTTCACAAGCACTAAACCCTAATTTCCTCCCCCATTGAGCTAGGGTTTGCTATGGAAACAGATACATTTGAGCAAAGGATGCATAAGGTAGGTCATATCATTAAGTATGAGGCCATTTCAACTCATAAGATTATGTCTACATCATTTTTTTAAAAATCATTCCAAAGATCAAGTCATTTGCCACTCATAGGGCTAGTGTTACTTCAAACTATGTTTCTAACCAAACAAAGATGAATTTAACAAAAGTGAGAGAAGTTTTTGTCCCTCATATGTCAAAGAAGAAAAATGTCCTTCGGTTTTTACACAGGTGTCATGGTTTTAGAAAAATGTTAAAAATACAAAAGCCACAGGAGAGTTGTTGCACTTCTAAAGTGACCTTGGGAAAATCAATTTTTCTCTTAGCTCGAGTGTCCACATGACTTTATTGATAATTCAAATGACAACTATACTAGAAGATATTTCCAATGAACTATCATGAGCTCAATTTGGAGATGAAGAAGGCTTTAAAAGTTGTCTTCAACAACACTACATTTCTGCAGTTTTTGACCAGTGTTGGGAGAATAAAATTTCTATAAAGAAAATCAACTCCAATAAAAAAACCAATTGTATATTGGGAAATTAGATAGGATAATATTTCCAATGAGCTATCATAGACCCAATTTGGACATTGAGAAAACCTCCAAATGTGGTCTGTAAAAAGGTGTTGCACACAGAAGGTGTGTTCTGCACTGGCGTTGTCCGTTTGCCTGAAAACACTGCGCATTTTTTGAAGGTGTTGTGTACCTATCAAGAGAAAGACATGTTTAACCTCGGTGTTGCGCATTTGCCCATCTTCCTCAACTATTGCCTGCAAGGCCTCCAAACTTCACAAAATCACCCTCCAAATTTCAGCCATAATTCTTTACACCTTCAAACAAGCAAGTTATAAATTTGTTTCGCTCCTCTTCATCAATGTCATTTTGGATGTGTAAGTTGGTTTAAAATAAATTTAGTGTCTTCTTCAAATGCAAAACCCTATTTTTCCTCAAAACATATTCAACATTTCAATTTTACTCCCTAAACCTTCATAACCTTTCCCCTACTTCAGTTTACCCTATCCCAACACCCCATGTTATATAACACTTTCCCATAACCATCTCCTTTCCTAAACTTTCATCTCCTTCAAAATCCTAAGCCCTAGGTTTTCATTTGCCTAAGCTCCCTATACCCTTCTTACAATTAAATCTCTTATTCTAAAACTCCTCATCATCACTATCCCTTGGCACCTCCCTCATATCGCAAATCCCTATTCTCATCTCCTCAAATTTCCTCACACCTACCCACACTTATTATACCCATATTCCACTCCATTATCTCCCTAGGGTTTTGACACCAAATACATCATGGCAAAAGAAGATAACAAAAGTCATAGTGAGAAGGAAAAAAAAAAAGAGGAGAGAAGGCCATCTAAAAAAAGGAGGGGGAATTATTAGACATACTTGTCAAGATAACACTCCATGCCTCAAAGACATGATCAACAATCATTCCACAAATTTTGACACGTTTTTGGCAAATTTTGCAAGTTTGTAAACTTTTGTATTTTTAGGGACATTTTTAGCATAACAAAAATGTCAAACACACAACACCTAAGGTCTTGCACTCTTTTTTGGGGCATATAATGAGCAAATGACCACCACCATTAAATTCAAAATGATGAGGGCATGCACCCTATCCATTTTCTAAGCATTTGAAAACAAATTGATCAATGAAAAGGGAAAAAAAAAAAACCAAAAAACCATGTTTCTACCTCATTTTTGGCCTTGGCATTGCACATTTACCAGTCTTGAGAAATGAGTTTTTGATAGAGAAAATGAAGTTCATTTTGCAAACTAAAGACATGTATAAAAATTAGACTTGAAGAGCTCCCAACAAGCTATCCTGAGCCCAATTTGGACACCAGAAAAGCTTCCAAAAGTAACTTGCAAGACGGAGAGCGTGTTTGACAATTTGTTGATATTTTTTAATTTTCATTGAAAATTTGACTTTTATCTTGAAAAATAATACTTTTATCTATGTAAATGATGAAAATAAATGTACTGACCATTTTTTTACTATTACCTAGAATAAATACATTAGGTAAATCAAACAAATGAAAGATAATGAATCAATTCATTCAAGTTAGGAATGAATCACTTGAACCATCCTATGTTTTAGCTATCAATTCAATTTTTTTGTAAAATCTCTCATCTCATGGATTCAACCCCTAAGGATGAATGAATGTTGTTTTCATGTCTATTTAATCCATTTTTTCACAATAGACAAAAATTGGAATCAATTTGTTTTATTATTTGATGAAAAAAACTTTGTACTCAATTTGGCCAAGCTAATAAAAAAAAGTTGCAACTACTTTTATGAAATACTTGTGATATTGAATGTCTATTATAATTTCTTCTTTACTATAACATGTTTGAAAGTATTATGTTCATATTCACTTTCATTTCTATATTATGATATTTTACAAGTTATATAATTAGAATACATGTTTGCACATGCTCTATTTTAGGTAACTAGTCATATCTTTTTCTTATTCTCTAAGAAAAATACATTTTCTATATGTTTTTTTAACCTTCTTACAGTTTCAATACCATTCCATAACAATTCTCTTCAAGTGATAATCATTATACCTACTTTGCCCCATTGATTTCTACAACTCTAACTCATTTGCCCCGACTTAACTTTCCTTTATCTAACTTCTTCATCCAATGATTTCCCCAACCAAAACAATTCAAAACAACCACCTCCACTCTATATCTAGCCTAAAAACCCTAATTGCTCTAGCCTTACTCATTTTTTTGGAGATAGCCCTCTCCAACTTGATAAAGCTAGCTATCAAATCAAAACTTGGTTTATAGTTACCTCTATTGAAATCCCTTCTTCAACCTTAAAAACTTAGCAAAGTGATAACACAATCATTTGTTGAAACTTGTTTATTTTTCAAAGAACACAAACCAATAATATAAAACTAAGAAAAATTGAGAGCACGCAACATCAAATTCAAACGAGCGAGGTGAAGCAAACTCACACTGCTAAGAAAGTTATTCACTCTACAGAGGACTTGTACACGACCGATAGCGAACTAGATGAACTCTGGTGCAAGGTCATTGAAAAAGCACCAAACGAATAGCGTCTCCCTTCGTTCCTGGTTTTTTTGCTACAGCTCTGTCTATTATTATGAAAATGTTCATGTTTGTTTTAATGTTCTCAATTCTATTTCGTAGGCTTTATATTTTCCGAACTAGATGCATCCCCTGCGTGGGATTTTGTTGGAAAACTTTCAACACTGGTTTCCCTCGTGGAGGGCAATGCTCAACTATGATTTTTTGCTCTAACAAGCCTCAAACTCAAGCCTAGCTCAGGATTAAAAAAAAAAAAAAAAAAAAAAAATTAAAAAAAAAAAAAAAAAATTCACAAATAGTAAATTGAATGAAAATTATCACCTAAATTGAAAAAAACAATTTTTTATACACGTTTATGATATTTCAATTAAATGGAATGAAAATATCACATCAATGGTAAAAAAACAGATGACCAAATTTTTATATTTAAGTAAATAAAATTAGTCTTAATTTAAAAATTAAAAATTTTAAATAAGCATTATATCTTTTTAGAATATTTTTATTAGAGATTTATTTAATACTCACTTTTCAATAAATAAATAAAAAAACAATTTCTTTTTCAAGTTAAAAGAATATATAACCTTCCAAATAAAAATAAAACTAACTCTTCGAATTAAAACTAGCCCTTCAAATTTAATCAATGCTTGTAGGAAGGACAACAAATTGAATAATCCTTTTACCAAAAACACTCAACCATCATAAACCCTTTTGATGATATTGAAACTTAACAAAGTGGCCACCAAACTTCATAAACCCTTTCGACAATATTGAAACAACAAATTGAGTACCTTTTACCAAAAACATTCAACCATCATAAACCCTTTTGATGATATTGAAACTTAACAAAGTACTTCCAAAGTTGTTGTATTACTTTACTTTTTGGGATTATCCGCAATTATGAGTGAGGTTAATAATAAACCTTCCCCCCCTATCATACGTTTTTCATGTTGGCTGCAGAGTTTTAGTTTACAGATAATCAATTAATCCATTCCAAAGCACCTATCATTGGGAAAATACAAAAATAAATTCAGGATATCATTCCCTCAAAATACAGAGCTTAGTGTTATAAACCCATGCTTTGAAAAGACAGAATTCAATTTTACACATCCATCCTATACAGAAATCCAATCCCCAATTTTCAAGCAACGAATATAGAAATCACATGACGGTCTTTCAAAGTGTTTAATTTGAATTTGAAGGCATCGCCAACCTATAACGAGGTATTACAAACCAGTAATGCCTTCTGTGGGATTCCCCGCCTAGCTAGGAAATTCTAAAAAACACACTAGGGCTTAAATAAGAAACCATATAACCAAAGGGCCTATTCCTACAGAGCCACACTGTTGATACAAAGCTGGAGAGCTCGGAGAAATTCCCCTGGCTCTTAGCTCTCCTCTTCGTCCTTGCCAGATTTGGATGGAGCCCCAGAAGAACCAGTCTTTTTAGGGAGCAGAATGTTATGAATGTTGGGCATGACGCCACCGTTGGCTATGGTTACAGCACCCAGCAGCTTGCTCAGCTCCTCGTCATTTCTGACGGCCAACTGTATGTGACGGGGAACTATTCTAGTCTTCTTGTTGTCCCGGGCCGCGTTACCTGCAAGTTCCAGAACCTGCACAAATAACAAATTCAGGTCAATCGCCACAGAGCCGAAGGGGACGAATCAAGCAGTGAAAATAAAGGAAAAAAATATCGACTCACCTCAGCTGCCAGGTATTCCAGAACGGCCGCGAGGTAAACAGGGGCGCCTCCTCCCACCCGTTGGGCATACTTGCCGGCCTTGAGAAACCGAGCAATTCTGCCCACAGGGAACTGGAGGCCGGCCTTGCTGCTCCGCGAGGTGGACTTCTTGGAACCACCGGCTCCTCCAACTGCCTTTCCCCGCCCTGCCATGGGTGATCAGGCTGTGCTAATGAACAACAGACGGTAGGAATTGGGCAGCTGTGACTGGCTCTCTCTCTCTCTGCGTTTAATCTATGATATGAGGAATTATTAACCGAGGCCATTTTATACGCATTTGATTCTCTCTTTTCGGCCAATAGCGTGCGATGCCACGGATCGAAATCATAAACCGTTGGATTTTCCATATTGGACGGCCAGAGTTTGATACAGAGAAAATACTCCTTGGATTGAATTGTGTTTTCCATTATTATTAATAGATTTTGGTGGGTGCACCCAAGCTTTCATTTGTTCAATGACCCGCCAAATTAGGTTTGACTCTTAAGTTGACTTTAAGGATCTGCACCTTCCCTTTTTTTTCCTTTTCTTAAAATCTATTTTTTATTTTTTTTTAAGGAACAGTTATATGCTATTGAGTATTTAGTCACGTTGTTTCAAGGCTGGAACTTTTTGTATATATGTAGCAAAATCTTCCACTTTTTTTTTTCCTTTTTTAATTATGTATAAAAATCTTCCATTTTTTTTATTCAAAAGCCTTGAAAAATACATTACTCTAGCCTGCCATCTAATTTTAGAAAGTATGGTTTCAATAGTGTATTGATTATTAAAAAATAAATGTTTGGAATAGTAAATATTGATTGTTAAAAATGCAGATGGTTAGAATAGGAAATATTAATGCCGATGGTTAGAATAGTAAATATTAATTGCTAAAAAAAAATGTAAATATAATAAAATATTGAATTTATTTAAATATTAAATAAATATACTTAGTTGGATGTAATGGAGTCATATGGTGTTTAGTTAAGTTACTTTTTTATTTGGAAGTTATTGATTTGTGGGCAAAAATCTAGCTATGCAAAGGGTTCGTATCTTTTAGTGATTTTGATGGATTAGATATTTTTGGATAATGGCTACTGAAATCGCAAGTTAGTTGTCCAATCATCTCACTACTTATATAAACTATCAAATAAAAAAATATTAACAACTTTAATTTTAATTTAAAATTGTAATTTGATCAAAATTTTCTAATAAAATTTGACCAAAATATTTTGAAATAACATATATTTTACAATCAATTTGCTTGTTATTAAGATATAGGTCAAAAGTATAGCTTTAAGATGTAACATATTTATTACTTAAAGAGAGCATGGACTGAAATTGTTCACTTAACTTAAAAACTTCAACTACATATAATATTGTTAATATGTAGACATCTCTTATTATATTAATAATTTGATATAATCAATTTTAATTAGATTTTTTTATTTCATTTTATTGAGAAAATTGTGAAATTTCAATACTTATATCTTGATATCTCTTAACATATTATATAAAATAATAATTTTAAAAATAAAAAACAAAAACAAATTTTTAATCTATATTTTATTGTATCGCTTAATATATTATATAAAATAATAATTTAAAAAATATATATATTATTAATTAAAAAAATTAATCCATTCTTTTTCATAAAAATGTAGATACTTCGTTGCCTTAATATATCATTTAAAAAATATATATATTATTAATTAAAAAAATTAATCCATTCTTTTTCATAAAAATGTAGATACTTCGTTGCCTTAATATATCATAACACACATATGACCTTGAATTGCAATAAAAATGGTTATTGGGTAATCTAAAAAAAATTATCATAATAAATGAAAATCCAAATCACTTTTTTGTCATTTCCATATAGTATCATTGTTTATAAAACTAAGTTGGCGGTGAGGAGAGACCAAATAAAAAAGGGCATAAACATTTATTGACAATAATTTAATAGGGTTTAAAAATGTGTATATATAAAAAAATTGTTTCAAAATTCAAACAAGTATAATATGCATAGGGTTGCTTAAGACTTATTTCTACATATCTCTAATGCAGAAAGTATTTAACTACATGATACAACATGAGTTGCGTAGGGTGCAACATTCACAAGATGGAGGGTTGGTTCTGTGTAAGGGATTTCACACATTCGATGCCTCTCTTAGGGTTGTATAGCAGGAGGTTTTGAATTGGTACTCGATGTAGTGGGCTGGACTTATGCATCTGATCGTAATCGGGAGTGAAGCTTAGCAAGAGCTCTCGGACATTAGGGATACTAGAGGCCCAAGATGGCATTAAGATCCAGGTGGGGCTCTCTACCATATACTCAAGATACAAGATGACAGATGTTGGTATCCAAGTGGGATTCCCCGCCGCATCATGGACTTGGCTAGTAAGGGTATTGGTGGTGAGACGAATCTGATGACTGAGCATCCACACTTTCAGATCTCAATCAGCATTAGTAACGGGTTGGATTGACAAGAGAGTCGGTAGGCTTCACGAGTTGTCGAGGCATGTTGGTCATACCCGGGATTGTAGGATGATTAACATACTCTAGCAGGAGCTTTTCAGAGGCGATGGCATCAACAGGCCACCGGACAGGGAATTATATGAAAACGATGCTCTCCCATTGATGTATTGGGAGCAGGAGGCATCTACGATCGGCACAGCATCGATATACCCCCTAACATGTGTGTAATTAGGTCACTCAAGTCTACCAAGACAAATGAGGATATATGACACGCATCATGGTGGGTTCACTGATATAATGGTGGATACGTAGGAACATGTAGGATGCCTTATGGTGCAGGGTGGTAAAACATTAGGTAGTGGTATCCAGTGGGAGTACAGAGGTATATGGTGGTGTGTCATGATGTGTGGGCTTGCCCTGTGGATTAGGAAGAGAGATTCACGCCACCTTGAGTTTCCATATGGAGAGACAGTTGCTTCAACATACGAGGGGCGTTCGCTTATTCAAGATGATATGGCAACCAGTAGTGGTATCTAGCAACGCACAGAAGAGTGCAACTGGGTGTAGTTGTGTGCCAAGGGGCACGGAGATACATGTTTGTATGCATGGGATTGTAGGGATGTTTGGTTGTATATAGTGATTTGTGACCTTTCCCATTGGGATTTTATAGCATTACCTTCAGGGAGACTGCTTGATATGGATGAAAATCATGTCATTGGTTGTAGCTCACCCAAGATCGATGAGGATGCGGATGAGCATCATTTGATGATATCCATGGGGACTCATGCGCTTGTCTCACTACCACATTGTTTGTTGGCATAGAGACGTTGGACGTTGTCCCTTGATGCCTTAATTATAAGCTGAAGGACGCGGGAGGCTTACTTGAGGAATTTAGATGGTACACAGAGTACCCAGAGAGAAATTTCTCCACGGAGGCATCTAGTCAGAGCACAAGATGGCAGGTACAGGCTTAGGGAGTGTATGGGTTGATGTAGAGGTAGTGTATGCTCCACCTCTGAGTTCACACATAGAGAGGTGACCGTGAGGGAGCTGCATGGTGCACTTTCAGCAAGGTATCCCAAGACGTTATGGGGGCACAATAGGGATGATAGACTTCGTCTATAGGAGGGTATCCAGACTCCAGGCAGTGATCATGTGCATCATCAAGAGTTTTCGTAGCAAATTTCACTATATGGTATGGTGGGAGCACAACAGTTTGGCATACGCGACAAAGATTCTTGATGCTTGGTGCCCATTTATTGGGCACATACAGGGGTCAAAGACGAGGCACAGAGGGGTCCCCATAGCTAGCAGTAGGTCACAACAATAGGCAAGGAGGTTTAGGAATTGTGGGACCCCAGTGTGGCTATGGGATCCAGGGATCCAGTTGATTGGTGGGACACTCCACTTCTTAGTGAGTACATCCATGATAGCAGGAGATCTAGTTCATTCTCTGGTTGACACACGGGGGATTTCTTAAGCTTTCATCAAAAGACAAGAAAATTTGTTTCTCATGATTGGGGTTATCCATTAAGCGGTAGGATTTAGCATTGTTAAGTTTCCATGGTAGGTTTAGCAAAGCTTCAAACATTTATGATAGTGTGGCAAAGTTACAGGGGAGGAGGCTATGATATGAGCATGTCGGGTAGTTAGTCGTGATTGGGGTGTTGCGATACCAACTAGATGGTTTCATCCAACGATAGGCATGGGATCATGGCATCACAACACTTAGTAGGTTAGCTACCCTTTGGGATGAGTTAGTTTCTACAAGGGAAAGTCATTTGGATCTTTCACTGGGGTTTAGTGATCTGTTGTTGGTGTGGGGAACTTTGTCAACGTGGGGGGATGATCCGCAAAAGGAGATCAGGAGGAGCTCATGTGGATGATATTTCATCTCCAGAGGGTTTGGGTTCTATCTTCAAGAGTCTATTCTTGAAGTGCGGGAGACTGATTTCATAGTAGGGTCGCTTCTCTAGGGGTTGATTGGGATTCCACTTGATCAGGGTGCTCCACTTCTTGACGATATGTAGAGGGTTTCTAGTACATATACCTTATTCGACAATGCAGGGAGAAAGGAGTGCTTCACACTAAGAAGGACGACTTTGGATCCTGATATTGAGGAATTCCTTTATGAAAGGATGGTGCATAGATATGGGGTAGTTCATTGACACATTTGGGACCTAAGAATCAACTAGGCCAACTTGTGGGGTGGCAACACATGGAAAAATTGCTTGAGGACAAGCAATTTTAGGCGGGGAGGAGTGTGATATATCCAATTTTTATGAATTGCTAAAGTGTAGCCAATTTTGTAATTTTAGAGTTGGAGACATTTTTGGCACGGGGAGTTTCGAGATAAAAGGAAAAATTGCAGCTCTAGTGGAATATGGTGGCCACAAGAGAGAGAAATTCGACCCAAGGAGAGAGAAAGAGAAGGAGGTGTGAATTAGGGAGATGGGGCCATAAGAGAGAAAAGAGGAAAAAAATCTATAAATAGAGCTTGAAGGCCTCAATTTTGGGATTTTTTGGCCATTTTGACATTTTAACATAGTTCTCTTGAGTAGCTTAGCCAAGGAAACCACTGTTGTTTAGCACAAGGGGATTACCAAGCGGGAATTACACATCTACCTTCAATGAACTTTGAGTCTCACCTGAGGAGAGATTTTGAGATTTTGAGGAGACCCTTCATAGCCTTATAGAGATACATCGTATCATCTTACATTTGTAGCGTGCTTATTCCTATGCGCAGAGGCAGATCGAACAACTCATTGGGAGGCTCGCTACAAAGGGTTCTAGTGCCAAAGGATTACAAGAGTTTCTTGTCATTTTAGACAAAGGGATTTTTGGTGATTTTTCTATCCTGTAGTGTTGGGGATTTGAGGAACCATTTCCATTTATTTTGGCATTGCAGAAGGGGTCACTAGTTGGACTTGTGCAAAGGAAAAGGGAGTTAGGGAGAGATAAGCAGAAGGAGAAGAGTCATTCCTAGAGGAGGATTTTGTAGCGTTCTCTAGTAGCATTTTAGGGTGAATTTGGGCTTATTTCGGCAGTTTGGTTTTTGTAGGGTGAAAAACTAGCAAGTCTGGGTATTAAACACTTCTTAGGGGTTCTGGGTGATGTTGGATTTGACCCTAATGATTCTGATTTTTTTTGGGTTTGGTGAGAGGACACTTCTGCTAATTTTACAAAATGTTCCAAATAATATTTAGGCTAGTATCGTACATTCTTATAGCAGGGTGTATTTCTAGTTAGATGGGAAGTTCGCATAACTTTGTGGGTTCAGTTTTGACTTCGAGTTATTCCAAACCCTTTATGGGTATTTTGGGGTTTTAGAGGAGCCCATGGATGCAATTTCATATTGATCTAGGCATTATTGAGAGTAGAATTTTAGTTTCCTTCCAACGAAAACTAGCAGTTCTTCCTAGTTATGTGCAGTTATTTTTGGGGAATCTTTCCATCACTTGAGCATTGTATTCACACCTCAGTTTTTTCCATAGCTTGCAGTAGCAAGCCTAGGTTCTATTTCTATCATTGTTGTATTCATTTATTCTAAATTAATACAATGCCTCAAATATTTGGTGCCATTTTCTATGTTATTGATTCCATCTTGTGTATTCAATTTTATTTGTTGTAGCTGAGTTCATTCATCTATTAGTTTTTGTACTTTCCTAGTTAGGAATATTACATAACCATGTGTGAATACCACAAATCATTGTGATAAAATCTAAAAAAATGGTTGTATATGATAAAAGCCAATTGTACAATTATATTTTTAGTTTGTTTTCTTCCACCTTTCAAATACCATGGGTGGATATTATGGTTTAACCAAAACTAGGGGTTTATAAACCACCAAAAGTAGAAAATAATTATCCACTGTGGTGATTCACTGAAATCCACCTATATTAACCTCCTAAGAAGCAATGGTCTCCATGGCATTAAGATCCCTCATTAAATAAGGAAACGTCTACTAAATTTGGCTCTTAGTGAGCCACTTTCCTTGGTGAAAAAGTTTTCTTGCTTTGAAAACTTGATAAAATTGTATATTGTGTTAGTGTATATCCTTCGTCTTAGTGTCCATGATTTTATCCACTGTAGCCCAAAACTTGTGTGCAACCCAATGCTAGTCATGTTATTATTTGTACTTAGCATTGGCTTTTTACAAGACATCAAAAAATTGTTGGATGTGTTGGATCTACTCAACATTTTTTTCTACTTAATATGTTTCATCCTGGGCATGGGAGGACTTTATTGGTGAGTATGCAGTCAAAATGGTGACATCCATGGGAGTTGGTAGCTAAAATCTCGAACACATCGAAAAATCATCGTGGTCGATGGAATTGTGGAAAGATTTGTTTTGACCATGATGAGTATATGGAAGGTTTTCATCCCATGTATGTGGATGTTTGACCTTAAAATGTAGAGGAACCCTTTTAGATGAGTTGAATATGTCCTTGAACCCTTTTAGAAACTTGTTTGCATGCTTATGTTCTACAGAGATAGCTTGTGTTAAAGTTGTGGTGATTACAATGATCTTTTGTTCTTGAAAAAACATGGATGTATTAAAGACTACATTTTGGTATTATTTTTCCAATATTAATGAATTTCTCATACTTGAAAATACATGTAGTATCTTGTAGAGTTAATCCCCCAAATTAATAATGACACTATAGGATCAAGACTCATAAACAACTTAACATTTCCATATATAAGGTTCCATGATCCAAGTGGATATTGGTGGCCACCTATCTATTCCGCTTGGACCTCCATTGTTGTTTATTTCAATTTTCTTAATTGTAGCACAACTTACTATCTTTGACAGTTTTTCAGGTCCTAAATTTCTAGGGCTTATTTGAGGTCCTAAAAGATGTTTTTTGGGAAAACAGAAAAAACGAAAAAATTTCAAAACAATTTATGGGTCTTTTTTCAGCCTCCTCTTGGATATATTTGAAATGAGGTATTGTGATAGTCAAACAGAGATCGTAAGTGAAACTACTATCTCGGGAAGTTGACGGCCCAACGGGGCCCACAAGCTTTTGGCGCTTCATCTCTTAAGGTTAAGCTTTTGGATGTTTAGGGTTTCCCATTATTTCTTAATGATAAAAAGTCCTTTGAGCCTCATTGTAATATAGTTCATAAAACATGTAACTTCCACATCTCTTCTCAGAGATATGCTACCATCGCCCAAACTATTTTTTTTTCATTCTACATGTAACAGTTTTTAGTACTTTGTTATTAACGAATTAAAGTTGTGGTTTCGTTGCAGATCTATGTTTTTGTGTATATGTGTTTTTCATTTTGTTCTTGCATAAATATAGATCAGTGGTATCAGAGCGATCTGTTCTTTCTTTGTTTTTCTGTGCATGTCCCCAACAATGTTGTGGTATAAGAATTTAGGACTTGAATTGGTTGTACCCTTGCAATATTGTCTCCGCTAACAACACCGACAGTCGCCCATATGAGAAGAAAAGAGATGAGGGAGTAGGAGATCCTATCAAACTGTTGCTCGAAGAAGTCCTCAAGCGACAAAGGAACGAGATGATGGATAACTTTGTCCAGATCCTTTGGTGGATCCCAACATGCGATGTATCTTCATCCAACAATCACACTTCGGAGATGTGGCCCCCTTTAAGGTACAATGAAACTTTGACATCCCTGTATTTGAAGGTCAAATAGACGCATATGTCGTAGATAAACGGTTAAATATGCTAGAAGGATCTTTTTCACTTCATGATTTTTCTGATATGGAAAATATTACTTTTTTCTCTCCTCAAAGTCGCCCCCTACGTCAAATATTGGTGGAAAACCTATTGTGAGCATAAGGATGAGAGGGAACTCTCATTGTTTTCAGTCGCATCCACTTACAATTTCTTCTGAGATGTCATAAAGGAACAATATTACCTTGTCGAGAGCTAAGAAGATAATTACATAGAATGGACCACACTGCGGCAAGGAAGGGACCAAGATGTGTCAGAGTTCACAAAAATTTTTCATACCCTTCACATGAAGTTGGGTATCAAACATTTTGAGAAGCATCTAGTACTCAAGTAGAGTAGTTGTCTACACAAATACATCCAAGACGAGATAGAGTTCCTAGAAAACTTGTCGCTTGGCACCGCATACCAATACGCTGTCAAGATTGAGTATAAATTCAAACAGAATAAGCGAGATTTTGGATCTGTGAATCTAAAACAAAGAAAAATTGCCCCCAAACCGCAAAACAAAGGACAAATCCAAGGCGGGGTGACCTAGGACAACCCATCGAAGCCACAAGCAAAGAATAAAACCACAAAGATAAAGAATGACACAAGGAAATGGTGTGAATTCCACACGAGCCCCACTCACACAAATAAGTGACGTGCCAAGAAGTCATTAATGGTCGAGATGATAGCTTCAAAGTCAAATGCATGTTCTAACTCTGAGTCAAACCCAGACAAAGGGAATGACAAAGGGAATTATATTATTGATGCAAATCCCAGCGCCACTGTTGCCACTACCAAGGTTTAGAATATTGAGCTCGAAGACCCAGAGGAAGGAGAACATCTCTTCCACTCACAGAGGTGGCTGAAGGGATCGTCGTTGCAGTTCATTGTCGACAGCAAGAGCCAAAAGAACCTCATTTAGGCAGAATTTGTTAAGTGATTGGGTCTTCCGACCAAACACACACGCAACCATACACCATCGGGTGGCTCCACCAAGGACGATATCTTTGCATCAGCCAGCAGTGTCGTATTCCCCACAACATCAAACCCTTCACGGATGAGGTAATATGTGACGTTGCTCCTCTTGAAGTTTGTGAAGTATTATTAGTCCAACCATACTTGTGCATTAGGGGAATTTTGAGGTCTAAATTAGGTCTGATAAGGAAATTATAAAATAATAGTGGAAATAATAAAATAAGATTACATTACATCATCATATTTTAGAGGGAAAAAATAAAAAAACTATTTTCTCAACTCATATTTTCAACTTATCTCCCTATGGGTTTACTCAAATTTCGAGTGGAAAGTCTCGTTGGATGCAAAATTTGATTTCTCATCCAAGGAGTACCCATGTTGCATACTTTCAATGGACCCTGCTACACGAAAAATGAGAAATACATGAAAATCGTTATTGTAATCACGTTTTTTCATTTATTTCTCATTTTTTGTGTAGCAAGGTCCATCGAAAGTATGCAACATGGGTACTCCGTGGATGAAGAATTAAATTTTGCATCCAATGAGTACCCTCGCTCGAAATTTGAGTAAAACATCAAGGGGATAAATTGAAAATATGAGTTGAAAAAGTAGTTTTAGTATTTTATTATTTTTTAATCTTATTACTTTTTTACTCCAAAAATGGTGAATCATCCCCCATGGTTGACATCATCATCTTAAGTCATATTGGTTCTTATAAAGTTTATTTTGGTTGTACATTTTTCTTAGGAAGCTCATTTCAGACCTCAAAATTCCCCTAATAGGAAGTGTCATGTTGTGTATGAGTCTAGGCATCGCACTGTTATTATTACTTTGGTAAATAAGTTATATAGGATACCCGAGGTAGCCCCAAGAACTCCGTTCTCTTTGATCTCTACTAAGAAATGCAGTAAAATCATCTCTCAAACCAGTTACTTTGTTTTCTTTCTGATTCACTCTCAAAGTAAGGAGCAGATCGTGGCCACCTCCATGGCCCTCGAGAAGGGTTCCTCCATGCTATAGAAGCAAATGGATAAAATCGTGGAAGAATACAGGGACATCTTCTCCTCACCCATAAGGGTACCCTTGCATTATCAGGTCAAACATTTGATTAATATGACTCCCAGAGCACCTCTACCGTTTGGGTTGATATACTAACACTCCATTCTGGGAAATGAAATGATAAAGCGACAAATCTGAGAGTTACTGCAAAAAGGACACATCCAACCAAGTTCCTCACCTTGTGGGAGCCTAATTGTACTTGTACAAAAGAAGGATGGAACTTGGAGGCTCTGCATTGATCATCGAGAAAAAAACAAAATCACTATCAAGAACGAGTATCCAATCCCACGCATTGATGACCTTTGGATCAGCTCAAGGGGGCCAAGTATTTCAGCAAAATTGATTTGAAGTATGGATATCACCGGGTTTCAATAGAGCCCACAAATGTATGGAAGACTGCCTTCAAATCCAAGGAATTCATTTTTGAATGGTATGTCGTGTCTTTTGAGTTGACAAATGATCCTGCAACTTTTATGACTGATGGATGACATCTTGCAGCCCTTCAAAAAGTTGTTTGTGTGTTTTTTATCTAGATGGCATCCTCATCTTTAGTAAGATTTAGGAAGATCACTTGCAACAGATTCGACGGCCCCCTCAAACCACGCGGCAACACAAACTATGTGTTGAATTGGAGAAATGCACATTTGTCATGAGCCAGGTCTAATATATGGGTTACATCATAGATGAGCAAGGTTGCATGTGTATTTGGCTAAGATCCAAGTCGTTCGGGATTGGCCAGCCCCAACCGCCCTAATAGGGCTTCACATATTTTTGGGCCTTGCCAATTTTAACGGGAGGTTTGTGTTTATATTCTCCTGTATCACTTGACCTTTGAGTCATGTTACCAATGGCAGAGCGAAAGCAAAATTTTCTCTATTTGGGCCCCAACAGAAGACATTCATTGAGTTGAAACATTGCCTTTGTTCTACACTTGTACTCACATTACTAGACATGCAACAACGATTTGAAATTGAGGCAGATGCCTCTGACTATGCTATTGGTGCAGGTCTCACCCAACAAGGACATCTAGTGGTCTATCACAATGAGACATTTTCCAATACAATTCAAAATTATCTCACCTACTGTACATGCTTGTTGGTAATGGAAACACTACATTTTGTGGAAGGAGATGGTCATCTACATAGATCACTGACCTGTTCAGTTTCTACAGACACAAGGGAAGTTGCAGAACGATCGCTATAAGAAGTGGTTTACATATCAGCAACAATTCCAATTAAACATTAAATACAAAAAAGGCAACACCAATCGTGTTGCAAATTTCCTTAGTCGGCCCCCAGTTGCAGCGCTAACTATTGTTCTCAACTCTTGTGGCCAGGAAACCTCTGGATGGCCACAACTATACAAAAATGATCCAGAATTCGTCACCACATTGTTGATTTTTTGTAGCATTGGATGTGCTTTGAGTCTCAAATTTTGTGGAGAGGCTTAGACACATGCATTAGAAATAACCCAAAAATATTTTTGAGAAATTCCGCCTAGAAATAGTTTTATAAGAAAAAATAATTATTTTTAATGGAGACCCTAAATCTAACATAGGAAATTAAAATAATTAATTTGTATTAATGTAAATTGTGGGTGAATCTTCTAAAAAAAAACAGATCAAGTCAAAATATAATCTTAGTCGTTGATTGAAGATCTAATATCGGACGTTGAAGTCTCAACGAGAAGTCTATAAAGGAAGATTTTAGGGTCATTTGTAGAGCACACAGAGGCAGATACTCAGTTGCCCAAGAAGATTGATTTTCTCATTGGCTGAAGTTGGGCACGAGAAATCAATTCAAAGGGAGAGTTGCAGGGTGGAGACATAGAGGGACCAGCAAGGGCTAAGTGTACAAAATCCGATAGAGAGAAGTAGGGCAGAGGAAGGACTGCGTAGAGGCAGTGACGCGGTCGTAAAGACAGAGCAGGAGTTGTGACGTTGGATTTGTGTAGCCACTACGCATAGGCTAACGTTGTGAGACGCAGAGGGTCTCAGAGGCACTCCAGGGTCAGAAAATCACTAAAAATCAAGTGAGGAATTTGATTGTAAATTTCTCATAATATTTCTCTTCTGTTTTGCTGGTCATTTTTTGTACGAGAGATTTTTGCTTAAGAATAATAAAAGAAACCCTCATCGATTGCAATGGTTTTCTCACATTGGGTTTTTCCAAGGACATTTGTCAAAAAATAGTTGTCATTCATGTGCTTGTATGTCTTTATATTTTTCTCAGCATTTTATTTGTGAAAACTTTAGTGTATTTATTTCAATATTTACTGAAGCAATTTCTGTAAATAAAATGTCATTGAATAATAAGTAGGAGAAATAATACCAGATACTGCAAGGCAAAGGAACAAAAGAATCTACGTTGAATGGAAGTCGTGGTGATGTATTTTAAAAGCAAATCGAACCCCATAAGGGTTACACAGTTTTCTACAAGGACTGCCAGAAAAGGAAAAAACACGATGGGAGATCATGACAACTCATAATTATCTTCCAAGTTGGAAGAGAAATTTGTTTGTTTATCTACTTCAGCATCAACTGATGATTGGTACATTGATAGCAAGGCTTCAACACATATGACTAGAGTTTGAGAATATTTCTCGTGCTATCAAGAAGAAAATATGAACTTCCAAATTACTATGGGAAACAAAACAAAGTGTACCCAAGTATGAAGAGGGACCATAGCATTTCAAACATAAGCAAGAGATAATCTTCGGGCCACAAATGTGCTACATGTGTGAAGATTAGGAATGAACCTACTTTCAATGTCCCAGTTGCAAGACAAGGGATATGATGTGTACTTCATTGGAAGAAAAATATATGTTAAGCATTCAAGCTGGAAGAAGACTCAAAGTGGAACTCGAAGCAACAAACTTTACAGGTTGCAACTCGAGTCTCCAATGGCACTAGTAGGTAGTGATCTCAATGGAAATAAAGATCTGAATGAGCTATGGCACAAACGAATGGGGCATCTACACCATGGAGCTCTGAGAATGCTTGGAAAAATTGTTTCAGGAGTTCCATACCTAAGTACGATGCATGATGATGTGTGTAGAGGATGTGCACTAGGGAATTACATGAAAACAACATATTCTAGAAGCGACGAGAGGGCTCCCAGTGTATTAGAGCTAATACACTCATATATCTATGGACCAATGTCTACCAAAGCTCTTAGTGGTGGTGAATACTTCGTCGCCTTCATTGATGACCACTCCAAGAAAACTTGGATCTACTTCTTGAAGACTAAGGATAAGGTATTTGATCGGTTCACATAATTCAAAGCTCTGGTTGAGAACCTGACAGGGAAGAAAATAAAATTTTTGCGCTCAAATAATGGTGGAGAATACACAGACAATGACTTGACAAATTTATGTTCAAGAGAGGGCATCAAGAAAGAGTGGAAAGATATGTATAATCCGAAGCAAGATTCTTAAGGGTTGAAGAATGCAACACAGCTATATATATCCATAATAAGACTCCACATAGGGCTTTAGGCAAGACAACACCCGAGAGTGTTTTCACAAGAAATAATCCAGAAGTGAATCATTTCAAGATATTTGGAAGTGTAGCATACTGTCACATTCTAAAAGAAAAACAAACATCCAAACTAGATCAGGTTGTTGAGAAGGGGTACCTCATAGGATATAGCGAAACCTCGAAGGCATAGAGGATTTACATTCCTAGGAGCATGAAAATTGTAGTCAAAAGGGATGCAAAGTTCATAGAAAATAGAGCTTTCAAGAAATATCGAGAGATGCCTCGTAGAAAGAGGTCGGAGGATGTTCTTCTTCTTCAACAGCAGCAGGGGGGAGAACCACGCGGTGGATAAACACCTGGCTCAAGCACCATAACCAGCACCAATATTTCCTCGGGTGGGGAAATTTCAAATAGTTCACAACAAGTGAACTATTTGAAAGATTAGCAGAGAAATGGCAAACACTGAGGGACGCGGAAAATTTTATAGGAGCTTCGAGAATGAAGAAGAGGCAGCATATACAAACCGAGAGATACCAAGCTTTGGTAGCGAATGTTGAAAAACCCTCTAGCTTTTAGGAAGTCGTATAACGTCAGGTCTGGGTGGATGCCATGGTAGAGGAGTATAGCTCTATCATGACTAATGATGTCTGAAAAGTTGTGCCTAGACCTGTAAACAGATCAATTGTAGGTTCAAGATGGATTTACAAGATCAAGTATGTTGCAAATAGCAGCATATAAAAGTACAAGGTCAGATTCATGGCTAAGGGATATGCACAAAAGGAAAAAATCAATTATATCTTCACACATTTTTCCAAATACACCTCCATTAGATCTATCATATCCTTAGTTGCACAAATGGGATGGGAAAATTCACCAAATGGATGTCAAAACAACGTTCTTGAATGATATTATCGAAAAAAAAGTGTACATTAAGTAGCCTAAAGGCTTTGAGACTCATGAGAAGAAGTCTCATGTAGGAAAACTAAAGAAAACTCTATAGGGGCTCAAACAGGCACCCAGAACATGGTATGGTCGAATTTACAGATATAACAATGTTACCGATGAAATAGGGAACCTCATTGTTACCTACTTTTTGAAGTATCAAGAAAAACACCTGATTTTGAAAAAGTGGCGATGCAGAATCAAGAAAAGAAAATTTGAGCATGTTTTTGGCACTTTAAGTTTTTTTCATTTTGTTTTTTTTTTTTTTTTAATTAATTTTTTTTTTTTCAAGTAATGTTTTTTATGTCGATTTTGAATAGTGGTGGTGTATCATCACCAACGTTTTTTTTATAGGATTGATTTTGACACTATATATTTTCTAATGTCTTCTTCTTCTGTGAGATGTTTATTTTTAAGTGCATTTATGTACTTGTGTTTTAAAAATAAAATATATTTTTTTTTTTTTTTTTTTAAATAAAAACTTGTAATGATATCTTCACTTTTTCACATACATAAAAGATGGAAAAAGGGTCAATATTCTAAAGTTTATATTTTCTACATGTTTATGTATTGTTAAATAATTTTTCAATGTACATCAAAAAATTGTCGCTAAAAAACCAATATTTTGAACCATATGACAAAAAAATACAATTTTTCAATATAAATACAATGCAAAAAATACACTTTTACAGACTTTTTGTTGGAAAAAACATGTTAAATAAACTAATTTTTTGGGAGAATCTTAACAAAAAAATTTAAGAAAATAACATTTTTATTGAATTTTATGTCAAAAAATAATAGCAATCACATGTTTTTTGCAAAAAAAAAGGGTTGTTCTCATAAAATATCAAAGTCTAAACATTACAAGTAAAATTGATTAATAGTTCTAAAAAATAAGCTTTGTTTGCAAGCATAACTTAAACATCATCAACAATATCAACTAATACATCTTCAACATCATCTAGAACAACATTGATGGCTTCTTCCACAACATTTTCTTCTTCATTTTGATTATTGTCGTCTTCTAATGGATCTTTCATGTCAGCAAATCTTCCAAAGTGTCCCTTTCTAATCATTCCATATA